>JAMKCH010026986.1:0-119166 GCA_023653785.1 Ophioderma brevispina
AAATTTTAACTGACACGCCTAGAGAGGTCTAATGACTCTCTAAATTCCAAAGACATAAAATGAAGTCTTAGAGACATATTAGAATCAAAACTTTGAAAAGGCTTAAAATTCAAATCTAATAATATTAAAATTCAAATCCATTACATTTTACTTTCAAGTCTGTAAAGTTTTGTCCCTAACATAAATCTTTGGAATTTAGAAAGTGAAGGATGTAACACACCATTGTTAAATATTTACACACTCCTTTATATTTATTCTATTTTGAACAACTAAAAATTTTGAATATTTAGTTAAAATTTCAACTACAAATGTTATACAATTATCTGCATTCAATGAAAAAATGTTATCATGTAAATATGTTAGTACAATGAAAAAATTTTATCAAATAAACAGAATATTTTAGTATAATGACAAAATGTTATCATAAAAATTTAGTACAATAAAGTGTTATCATGTAAATATTCTAGTACTATCATTTCATCAATATGCTGCTCTTTGTCTGATTTCAGTCACATGAATATTCCGATGTGCATTGTTAGTATTTGACACAGAGCACAGACTGCCCATGGCTACAATCAAAACCCTGTGCTGAGGCGAATCTCTCTGTTCCAGATAATTTGCTATTTATCAGATAGCCATCTGGCTTTTAAACCCTAAACAATCTGCATGATAGTAAAATATGAATAGTTACGCTTTTACTCATCCACCCACTTAAAATCGCCCTCCTCATCCATCTGCCTGCAAACGCACATGACATCATGAACAACGTACAACGAGCATCTGTTGCGTTCATTAATTGCGTTGTTACATGATGCGCCAATTAAGAACCATATAATCTATGAAAGCTGATGAAGTGATATATGAAAGCTACTATTACATCCATGTCTCAAGCTGGGAAGCCATAGATCCTTCAACTATTAAAATGGAAAAACAGATGTCTTTATGATGTCGGGACCATGTGGAACTTGGTATAGATAGTATCATATTGACATTTATCCAGCTTAATACAGTGAAGTAATTGTATCCTTCATAAAACAATTGTTGGATTAGTAGAATGACAAGTAAATTAAGTAATGACACATGTTTGGAACACTCAGTGTTGGTTGTACTTTCCATTTGTTTTACTTTATTTGCTTTCATAAAAAGATCAAATATGAAACAAAATGTGATTGTTCGTCTTGACAAAAGAAGCAGCTCCAACTTGGTTGGCATATTGGTTCAACTGCAATTGGATAGTGCATACAATGCTAGCAAGTTTAGGTTTCATGCAAAGTTTAGGTTTCATGAAAAGGGTTGCAGTAAGTTTGGGACTGTTTTAATTTGTTTAATTCTCAACCAACCAGCTCTAACTCCAGAACAGTGGTGGAGGACAACCAAACAATTTTCTTTAATTGGCCTTATGAAAATCAACATTAGGGCTCTCTTAGCCTCTCTACACAAGGCACCAGATCCTCGTCAATGTGGTACTTCCGAGATCCAGATCTGCGTACACATGTGTTAGACTGTCTACATGATGCACACTTTCACGCTGTTACAGCGTGAGTATTGCACAATTTAAAAACATGTGTAGGCCTAATGCGTAAGTGTACTTATGCAGCGCATAATGAAAACGCGATTTAAGCGTGGTACTGCGCGACGCAGTATAAACTACGTTAAAAGTGCTTTCCTTTTCCGCACTGCCTACACTGTGCATGTAATACTGATATGCCCTGCCCACGCGGGCCACGAATTAACCGACATTTATCCGCATTTGTTAATCGAGCCCCATTGAAAAATCGGGAAACAAAATTCAGCATCCAATCACGTAACAGGTTTTTCTGTTCAATTGGGCACTTGCTCCATAATGCTCATACCTGAAAAGTAACCAATTAATTACTGTACTTAAATATTGGGTTAACCCACATGAATTACATACACCCCTAGGGATGTCCACATCTCTAAAGTTTATAGGGGCCCTATGCCTCATATGAGGTGCTTACCTGGAAAAACTTCTATAATTTTGGGGCATTTTCTGTAATCTTCTGTAAGATGACCTACTTCTTTATACAAACTTGAATTCAGAACCTAACGGATAACAACACGTTTATGTTGTTTTATTCTTTTAAGGTTTCTGAATTCCATAAGTGTGTCATAAAGATGTGTCACCTTATGCGTAACAGGTAGAAAGACATATTCTCTGATGTCATCCTATAAATCTATTTCTTTCCATAGATAGATATATAAAAATGCCATTTTAACTGGTTAATACCATCAATTTTTAGGCTTATTATATTTGAAGAAAAGAAACAGCCTCCGTGCACCCCTGGGATTACATCTTTTCTTCTGTTATAATCCATTTTGTACTCTGACAGAATAAAGCAATGTAGCCAATGGTTGTTTCTCTTGCATTATTACTGGTCGTTCCCCTTTAGTACATATCTACTAAAACATACATCAGTGTCAACTAAGTCACTATTTTTACAGTGCCTTTCCTATAGCCAAATCCTTAGCATTGAATTAATTTATGCCATTCCTTCTATTTATTACACTCTAGTGGCCTATATAAGTCAACAGATCACGAGGCAAAGTGTATGCCCATGTAAAATTTTTTGTAATAATAACAGTTTAACATAGCTCAATATATTACTATCCTGAAGATTCACATTTCTTTACTGAGACAATAATTACTTCCTTGGCTTACATTTACTTTTGCACAAAGATAAAATGTTTACTGGAACAAACCTATGTCCCAGCACAAAAACTTATGTTATCAGTCAAGTCATGCCACACTAGACTCCATCACATAATTTAAATGGTTAGATGAAAGTAGGCCTAAGTGAGCTATCTAACCAGTAAAAAGACTAATTTCCTGCATCTTTTACTTTTACTATCGGTTCATATTTCAGACAATGAGGGTGTTGCAAGGTTCACAGGCCAATGTTTTCATGTTTTTTTAAAGGTTTACTCAGTGATTTCATTTTTTTTCTAGTATTATTAATAATAGTTAACTAGAATTCATGTTTATTCAGCTAAAAGCCCAGTCCAAAGTTTGAATGAATCAGGATTTTTGTTTGTGTAGTAAACATGTGTGTATGCCCTATAGTATCAGTATCATAGGATCCTGTTGGTAAAAACCCAAATTCCCATCTGGACTTTTAATACAATTGTAATTTTCTACATGAAGGACATCGATTTTTTGAGCTTACTATCATACCATATTTGGACATGCATTATGTAGGCCCTACATGCAAAAACATACCATTTCTTAGAAATCGAGGGGCCGCCCATTCTTTGCAATCTCTGGTCAGCCTTAAATGTAACATCTGGTATGTGGTGCGTAGCATGGAAACAGTCATAGATGTGTTAAATTTATTTTGGGTAGGGATGCACCTCTGAGCCTGCAGTGGCGTAACCAGCTGTTTTTCCGAGGGGGCAGGGTGTGGGTGGGCACATATATTTTCCATGGGCAGCAAATATTAAAATTGTTATTATTGTATAGGCCTAATGTGTTTTCACTGTAACATTGTGCGGTGTGTATAAACCACTAATTTTTCAGGGGGAAGAGTGGGAAAGATTCCCCACAAGGGGAGCGATCTAATCACCCCTGCCCCTCCTGGTATGCCACTGCGTACTGCTAAAGTAAACTGGAAACTGGTCACCAGAAGGGCTGCGGTAAAGTCCTCAACTATCCACAGCTATCACTTATGGGACAAGTTACATAGAGTTTCTGCATATCATCTAATTTGATTGGGAACACGGCTATTTTAAGACACATTCTCTACGATCATAATTTTGATTTTGTTTCAGGGTATGGGGCTTATCATGTCCCCTTCTTGTCCCACGGAGGATGGCAAGACACGTTCTTAAATCAAAGGAATCGACTTCTGAACAGCCATTTAAGGTTGTTTTTTTAACTGGGAAAATCATCCACACATGGCAATGATTCAAAACAGCCAAAACAAGGATTTGAAATGCAAAATATTTAAAGAAATCTTTTTCACTTTTTGGAGTTTTGGCCTCTTGTCCATGGGATGGAGCAGTTACAAGCATATTTTGTAAGACATAGCATGCATGTGTGCATTATCGTCTCTTTTTAATTTTAGCTAATTGTAAGGGCCATCGTCTGGCCCCTATAATTGCATGCCCCCTGCATGGGGCCTGTTATTTTTATGTTATTTTTTCTTGCAGGGACCCCAATCCCCCCCCCCCCCCCCCCCCCCCCCTCTTCCCCATTCACTACATATGCCCAAACAGTTTATTGGGGCTACTTACTAATAAGACTTGGCTATAGCTTTGTCTCGTCTGAAGCATGAAGTAGCCACACGGGCGTGTACGTAGTGCCGCCTTTTTTTCAGTTGCGCCCGCTTGTACCGTACCACGCGTGCGTTGAAAGTCCGTCAATGTAATACGCCCGCGTTGCTACTTCATACTTCGAGCTGGACAGAGTATATCATACAGGTTTGGCTAGTCAATAATTCATCTATTTATAGGGTTAGGATTGGGTTTAGGTTAAGTTGGATATTAGGATATATGACTATAGGCCTCTTTAGACCTTTATACTATACTTGTCTTGTCTGAAGTACAAGCGACAATGCGCATTATACCCAGTGCCGCATTTCAGTTGCAGTGCAGTGTCCCGTACCTACGTGGCGCTGAAAGTCGGTACAATGTTCCGCCCCCGTCGCTACTTCATACTTCAAGCTGGACAAGTATATTACTCATGACTAGTGACCCTTTATTACTAGCAGTTGTCGCCAATACAAGTCAATGGCGGAGATGCCTCCCAAATATGACATTCGGCAAACATTCAAATGTTGTTGACGTGTGCAATTGACTGTGGCAACTGTACAATTTTGAATAATGGTAGGTCTCTTGGTTGACCTAGTTTTCTCACCTTTGTGATTTCATATTTTACCACTTTTCTGGATGATTTCAATTTACTCACATTGGATTTGACAGACAGTCTGACTGACTTACTAAAAACCATGCCAATATTAATTGTAAAGTGACACAAAACAAAAAAATGTTTAAATTCCGTGTTGTCAGTGGGATTTAGGGAGGGTACCACCAGTGATGAGGGGTTCCGTCTCTTTCGAAACAGTTTTAAATTTTATTATTTTTTATTGATGGTTGTGCCCCAGTAATATTATATTAAGCCACTGAATGCTGCTAAAAATTAATTCCTTTTGAGCCATTTTCCACACTTAGCAAATGATTTCCACTCTTTTTCAGAGTATTTTTCCTGAAAACGAGTGGCATTCACTCTAAAAGAGCAAATTCACTCCAAAAAAGAGTTGCCCCCATGAGCTCTCAAAGAGTAATGTTTTAGTCATTACATTTGAAGAGTAGTCAAAGTACACATACATTTATATCAACTCAGCCAGATTTGAATAAAACGTGCTGATAAGGGAACCAATGCAAGAGGAGATCATAAGTATACATCCAGAGATTAGACATTTTTTTTGGCCTCGAGTAAAAAAGGATCCCAACATCACACAGTAAAACAATACACATGCTAAAGACATTCTATGGCATGGACATTAGAGTGCATTGGCACATTTTAAACAACAATTGAAATTGCTGTTAATTTGCTCTCAAATGACATTTTCGGACTTTGAAGAATTCAGATATATTTTACTAACAAAAATAACATACCATGAAACAGATATGAGCCTTCATAAGAGGCTAAGACATAAGTAATTAGTAGGCCAATTTTTGGGGTTTGTCCGTAACTTATCAACAAATGTGTCTATACCATATCACATCACAACTCGTACTCTTTGATATTAAAAACACAATGGTTACGACCAGTCAACAGGTCACATGCTTGTGGGCATCAACTCTGATGGGTGGTTTTCTTGGTGTTTAACGCCATGCAATTTTTTTTTTCAATATCTTGAGGGTGCACTATTTTCGCAAATGTCGCAGTGTCTCTTTAAAAACCATGTTCTCTTCAGACTTTGGACACAACCCATATGGTCTTAGGTTACAACTGTCCATTATGCCATCTGCTACCACAGACAACATTTTGACATGCCTCATGTCTGACACTGGCCACAACTGTTAAAATTTGTATTAAGTATGTGTACCACATTTCACGATAGCCCGCATCTGGGATTTAGTACTTAGTACTCTGCTTCAAAAGACAAAATTGTCTAACCTCTAGAAATTGTATTCCCATGCCATATCCATTGAGTCATATTATGTAATGCATAACAATCGTCCAAGATGCACAACTTACAACAAAGCATTTTTAAAGTTCATATGACACCCTTACATAATGATCCGATAAAATTGTTCCCAAAAATTCTGTCCACACAAAGCTCAATCACACTTTGCCTTTAGATCTCTTTTAGATACGAGCAATCCATGAAGAAGTGTAAGTTAGCCTAAAAGCATGAATTAGCTTTCTACAAGGGCACTGAATGTTATTCCTCTTCGATTCAAGAATCTCATGAAGATCTTGTAGATTTCATTGGGGACATGACCTAGAAATTTTACCTGCAGAATTTTTAATGTTACATGATTCATGAGTGAGATTGCTATGGAATAAAGAGAGAGTGATAGGTTGGTGATTCATTAGCAGCAATCTTCTAATAACTCCAAATGGAATGCCCAAGCTTTTTACTCATGGAATTGAACTCTGTTGAAGGACTTATCATCACTTGGATGGATACTACTAAAGCACCAGTAATTTAGAAAGTAGGTTACTGGTTTTACTGGATTGAATGCCCTAGATAAAAACATGAGCATATTGAAAATTAACACAATTTACAGGACTTTTACACAGTCCTGTTGTTTTTATTGTTGCTTGTTTTAATTTGAATTCTTCCCTTTTTTATAAATGACAGATTTCTCTGAATGAGTGTGCATGTGCATGCATTTTGTGTGTGCATGCATGTGTGTGCATGGTGTGTGTGTGTGCGTATATGCATGTGTGCACGGTATGTACGTGTGTGTGTGTGTGTGAACGTGTGTGTGCATATAAATGTTTTGACATTCATATGTTTTTTCTCCCTTCCACATGTATATACACACACACACACGAATAATATTGGGTTGCAAAATGGTTAAAGGCACTATATCAGTGATTTGCTAAATCAGAAAATCGAAAAAAATCATCAAAAATCAGATTTTTTGCATTTCTGTAACAAGTATAGGTATCCTAACATACCCCGCAAGTGATACGACCAAAAGCAACCTGACAAGGACAAAATCTGATGTTTTAGTCATTAGTGTCCGTTCGGACACTTACTACTACACGTAATTGAATGGAGATTCGTATCTTTGAAAACTGCCGTTTTCTTCATTTTCGGTAAATTTTTCAGTTGGAAAAGGTAACATATGATAATTCTACAGGCTTATTATTCACTTTTAAGCTATTCCTGCAAATTTCAAATATTTTGACTCTTTCGGATAAATCACTGATAGTGTCTTTAATAACTCCCTGGTAACTGGATGGCACACTGGATCACAAGATGCAGTTGCATGCCATAGACTTAGTATTGCGATCATTGTGATCATGGTTCAAGACTGAAAAGCATGACCCACTTGATATAGTGATCATCCCATGTAACACTTCAATGGCAAATACCAAATAGGTATAGTGTGAATACAATCTTAAGCTTTCATGCCATTGAACTCATAAGACTTATGATTTGTAAAACAGTATTTGGTTGGATTAGATCATAGCTTTATTATAACATTATGACATCATGTTATCATATCTTTATGATAACATTATGACATCATGCAACACCTTTCTAGCTATGATTATCATAATGACCCATGCTATAAAAACATGTAAATATGCAAGACAAATTCAATTACAATCCAAGTCCTTTGGCAGGTGTGTGCGGCCGAGACGCCATGATCCTTCATTCATGCTGACACAAACATTACACAATTGTCTATTAATAGTTCAGCTACAGCAATCTCATTATAGATTCAATAATAAACATTCATTAAAGATTGGTTGAATGTGAGCCAATCCCTATAAGAGAACCTTTATACCCCCGAAAATTCAGGAAATCTCAGAGAATTGTCCTTAATATGACGGCGATTGGGTAACCTACACATTGTGAGTCATAGGAACTAGACCTAGACCACCCCACAGCTGTTTGTTACAACACAATACAGAGATGGTAACAATACGTCCCCTGCCTTTTCAATTTTAATAGACCATATAAAAAACAAATAGAAATATTCAGGTAATTTATTTTTTTTATCTTGAACAAAAGTTAGCACCAACATCATACAAAAAACCTGTTTGCATCTATTGGCATACCTTTCCTGTGTGTTTTCATGACATTTTCCGTGAGCTCTTGAGAGATGTTACAGTTACAGCCATGCTGTAACTAAAAAAATATCTGGGTTTAGTGAGCAGTAGCTTACACTCACTATTTAAGATGATCCTGGAAAGTTAAACCTTGCCTTTTTCCATTGCGTTTACAGCAGCAAAACGCAGTATGCCCCCTATTTTGGACTTCCTGACTTCATATACAAGGGGATACCTTATAATCTTAAGGCAGGGCTATACCAATCTTGAGTTTCATATAGGCCACAATCATGGAAAACTCAAGCAAAACCATGGAACAAATCAGATAAATAGTTTCAAACCAAATCCGCATGAAGTGATTTCATTTAAGAAAACTTTGTGTGAAGAGACTTTGACTGTGAGAAGTACTTTAGGGATTTCAACTGTGGTGAGACTTACATATGATCATTGAAAAGGCAAACCTCAAAACTTTATGAAAGTATAAGACAAACATTGTCAGAGGGCCGAGGTGGCCAAGTGGTCCAAGGTGCTGAACCGTTGGCAGAGTATAATGAATCGCTATCGAGTGGTCCCCTGGTTCGAGCCTGATGAGAGGTCGGTTTCTTGTCATGCTCAAATAGTTCCTATAAGGTCGGAAATTGCATAACCGCACAGCAGTGCAGTTCTGGGGGGGGGAATTTCTCCTCACTCCCACTCATTGTGTAAAATGTGCAGGTGTATGCAATGGGTGTCCGGTGCCTCATGGCTCAGAGAGTCATGTAAAGCTGTTGGTACCGTGTATCAGAGGAGTCATTCCTGACTGAGCATGTAAAAAGTTGCAGACCTTATCGAAACGAGTAGGTGCGCCCATCTCCCGGGTCTATTCCGGCACACATTCCTCTAATACCCAGGGTCCCTTCCACCCTCACATGCCAACGTGGAAGGGTTAGGCCATAATCCAGCATGGAAACCTGTTGAGGCTTCGTCCAGCAGTAACCCTAACATAACTAAGGTGCTGAAGAGAAACATGCCTAAAGGAAGTGTACTTGCAGGATTATCAGAATTGAAAATTTCTTCCACAAGAGTAGGAATTGATGCTAAGACTTCCCTTAGTTAGATTTAAGGTAAGTGATAAGCAATACTGTGGATATGCTACCTCATGCCTACTTTTTCCTATCGGCTTTTAAGCTCTTTTAGAAAATGTTTTCTTTCCTGTTTTATTCTCCCTCCCCCCAATAGTAATACTGATAAGATTCCACAACTGTTTGACGCCACTGTAAATTGTTTCTTTCATCTTTTGACCAATTCTAACGTCTAAGCAGTGATGACATAAATTTGACCACTGATATGATAAGTAAGGACAAGTCCAATCACCTCTGTAAAATCAGATACATCCAGGTCAAGAGTCTCACCATATACAGCAGCAAACCCAGCCAGGGTGCAGAGGCTGTGCAAGCAACCTGGGATTTTGCAACAAATTATACAAAATCAGTCTATTTTTACTTATCAGAGGTCCTCTCTGCACCCTGACCGCACCACAAGGTCCTTTAATCCTGGGTACGTGCCTGACATAGGCTTACAAACAAGGGCATGTCCAGAAATCTCCAGGACTGGGTGCTGAGTATGAAACAGGGGCATGAACCTGGGGGATGAATATGACTCTGGGGTGCTTATGATATTTTTGCGCAACGAAACGAAACAGATTTTTTAAGGTGGGAGAGGGGTAATTTAGGAAAATTTTTTAAAACGATTTAAACGATTGTTTGCCACGAGGGTACACATTGATGTCGTTATTTAGTGCTTATGAAATCTGTTTCGCAAAATATCAGGTCCTTATAGGAGTGATATTTTTGCGAAACCAGATTTTCTTTGTACAATTTGAATTTAAATAAACTGTAAGATTCTTTCGAACTACCTTTATCACGAGTTTTGAGTCAACATGACATTAGTTTTGCAATCACATTTGCATCTTACTAGTGTTTAAAAAATGTTCCTAAAATTACCCCTCTTCCCACCTAAAAATCTGTTTTTTTCGTTTTGTTTCGTTTCGTTTCGTTGCGGAAAATACAGTAATCCCTCTGGTGCCTAGCAGTATGCAGCTAGTACCTCATTTTTACAAAAGCCCTGGGCTCGAGCCTCCAAGCCCCTCTGCTGGGCATGCCACTGACAAAGTTCATGAATTGCACTCCATGTCTCCATGTCTAGTTGAACCTTAAAGTCAAACTTCAATTACTAACCATAACAATGATTCATTAGGCCACATACAAAAAGGTTTGTCTGAGAAGACAGCATGCAATCGCCTTTAAACTTCACATTTTAAGGACATTTTCCATAATTTTTGACATAATCCTTTTGCTTTCTTCCTCTCCCATATGGCCAATAAAGCCACCCACAAGGTCCTTGTTCAGCATTACGATTCCTCCATACAGGCTTTTTTCTAGATTAAACAACTCAATTATTTTATACATGCACAAATGCAGGTGCCCAAATTTAAAAGTTGTAACAAAATACTATTGACTGATGGAATTAAGCTATGTTTGGGCTTGTTTTTAATACACTCTGGACTGAAATCACTAAGTGTTTCAATACTTTAAAAAGAATCAAATAAAAAAAATATCCTCCCTTGGAAACTTTCAATCAAAATGGTGCTTCTCCACAAAAGCAGCACAGATTATGACCTCACACAAAGCATAACTTTTATATCAGAGCTTACATACTCCATAATAAGTCGTTCTTCACTAAAATATGCCCCATATGCCTGGCCTTACTGGCCTTTATGAATAAGCAAGAATAACACTGTGCCTATTTCAAAATGTAGTTCATCAATGATTGATGCCCAGATAAAGCATAAAATAATCTTACAACATTTATGGGACCTCACTGAACGAGCTACAGTGAGGCACCACCAGGAACTAAACAACATTTCAAAGGTGAGAACGAGGCCTTTGAACCACTCTCACCCCTAAATGGATCTATCATGAATGTAATCCAACAGCCTTTCCTGTTTGTAACATGCTCATTCGTTCATAATGTAAATCTTTTCCCTTCATAACAGCTATTTTTAGGAACATTACATCGGCCTATTTCTTCAAATGACATGTTATGTACCCCAGTAAAAACATTTTGTCGTACTTTTTTACAATGTCGAAGAAGTGAATATAAGCAATTTTTTACGGATTTTGATAGAAATATTGAAGATTTTATTTGCTTTTATGATTCAGTATAAGTAAACCATGTTTCCTACCACACTCCTATTACAACATAAGCCGTGCAGGCCATGAATGTATAAGATCAGACACTACTACAGGGCCATGTTAAGCTCAGGGAGAAGGGAAGAGACTCAGGCTAGTGTCTTTTATTCTATCTGTACACCACCCCTGTCAATGACTTGCATAACCTTCCAAATGGGGAGTATGAATTTAAATGGAACAGCCTTGTAAGGGCTAGCCCTGTAAGTGATTACATATTGATGAAACTGTGGCAATGGGTATAAAAGCAGAGTTCACAATAGAAAGGAGTGCCTAGATTTCTATTGTCAAAGGAAATGAGTGTTCATTCTCAGATCGCCTTGCTACTATTTCAAAATAGATTCTAATTTAAAGTTAAAAACGAATTTGGTTTTTGCAGTCTGGCCAATCTCATGCAAGCATCATATTCTTTATTAGTAATATCATAGTGACAGGCATAGATGCTCCAGTTATGATCACATTCAGTGTTTATAGAGTTAGTTCCTATTGTTTTATATCCTTGGCGATATTAACTACGTTGATTAGTTGACTTTGGATGGGAATGTGGTTTTTGGGTTCTGTATTTTGCCCACTAACCAAAATATATTAAGGTTTAAGGTTTAACACCCGCGTCTTTACATTACCATTCATAAGCATTGTCAAGAATATTTATTTTCAAATTTCAGTTAATACGAATATCTTTTTGTGTTTACAAGCACATGTGTTATTAAATTCTACCTGCTATGGACAAAAATTAGCAATTCCACGTTTACCTTACAAGGTAAATTTAATATGCCTAAATTAGCCACACATACCTTAGTCAAGGAGGCTCACAGGAGAGAGAGTGTGTAGTCCAGTGGTTTGAATTGCTCACCTCTGTATAAATGGACCCTGGTTCAATCAAAGCAAAGCTATTCAAATTTAGTCATGTTTTTTTCATAAGGCACCATATAAATGCTGTTTATTAAAATAAAGTGTTTTATGATATTAAAACCCCCATTTTTTTTTGCAGTGTTCTTTTCGGAGCAAGTTTGGGGAGAAGATTACAAAGTGCCCCTTTACGGTGAGGTAGGTTTGAAGATATTGCAGGTATCCATTCCATCCACCCGATGGTGGATGGATGATTACACACAATTTACATTTCCTTAGCCAAGTGCTCTCTAAGGCCTGTTTACTCCTCTTATTATATCACAATCTTGTCTACTGCTCCCTCAGAGCAGAAGTAAACAGCACTTGCAAATTTTCAATAGAATATGAAATTCCTTCAATTTGCTCTCAAATTATAGTCCTGGACCTTAGAATAATACAGAAATTTTTATAGCAAAATAAGATACCACAAACAGCTATGTTGCCCTAACCCTCATCATGACCAACCTCACTAAAACTCAATGGGACTGAGGTTTAGGAACAATGCACAAAGTCAAAAAGATGCGATGACATCATCGTACCACACTCATATGGGCATGAAAAAATCGCTGTCCAATCTTCCTTAGCTTATACCCTTTACCCATTCCCTTCCTCTCGGAGGTTAGGTACCCGCCCTTTTTTTCCAGGTACAGGTACCCTAGGAGGCTAAAGTCATCCAGTTATTGTAGCTAAATTTTGGGGTTGTCGTAACTTAATCAACAAATGTGTGTACTACATTAATCACAGACTCATGCTCATTGATTTAAAAACCATCACCAAAGTCACGAATCGGTCAAACAGGGATGGATGCCATTGGAAACACTCCGTCATGATGTTTCTTTTGTTTAAAGCTGTATGATTCGTCGTTATTGCTTAATGGTTTTTTTTTATACAAAATTGTTCTGTTTACCCTAAGGGTGATCATTTGGGGCTTATTATTTCAGGTGAGAGGCTAATGTTAGATAAAGCTTTGCAACCAAATTAACAATTTTTTAAAATCTTGAAGCGCCTACTTCAAAATAATGCCAGATTCTCTTTAAATATTTGTTTATGTTTACATTTAACTAGGGACTTTTGCAACTCAGCCTCACCCTGCTGACTCAATGTCTCGCCCCAAGCTGCTCTACCATAAGTCTAGCCATGCAACTATTTTAGGTGGAGAGGGGGACGCCATGGTAGCATCCAGTGGAGAAACACAATTTGTGTCTTTTTTATGTCTCATTATCACATCCGCCAAAACAAAGACCTGGGGGTTTTTAGTCATTTGGGTGGATGTTCCATGCTTAATTTCACCCAGGCATTTCTCACAAAATGTTGTCTGCACATATCGGACTCCTAAGCAAAATGATTGTAGTTTACACATATGGGTTGGCTTGTAGGCTCATGTAATCTCATTTCAAACAGAATTATTATCATTAAGTCAAAGAGAAAAAAATCTTTAAACATGTAGTCAAGCCTGTGGGTTTTATGTGCAACGATGAGTGGTTCTTTCCAAGAATGTTGATGAGGCAGATTCCAAGTAACCCTTTTTCTCCATTTTGTGGTTTGACAGAGATTCATGAGATTTTGCTATGAGATTTGATTTCCAAAGCCTGACATGTTTTCTAACCAGAATCAGATCTAGGTCTGAAAATGCTGAGCTCCCAGGTCCCTCCAAATTTTACACATCAGAACTTAAAAGATGCTTGTTTCAGTTTGTCTATTGTGTTCCCTACTTGAATGAGACCCTGGCACTTGCTTTCACTCACCACCAAGCATCATGGGAACAAACTTGGGGTTTTGATGGTACAAGCGATGAAATTGAGTACATGAATAGGTTTACCCAGTAAAGTCACTGTAGACTGGTTCGATGCTGAAATTAGCTATTCATATCTTCAAAGAAATATAGAGTTCTTAACATTGGAACTTTTTCTGACCTTGTTTTGGAATAGAACCAGTGTTGCCCACAACCACACCCATGCATTGGGCTACTTCTGAAGTTCATAAAGTGCTCTGTAAGTGCTATTTTCATCAGGAGATTTTTGTCACATATGAACCAATGGTTAAGGAAAACATTGGGCTACATTTTTGCCCTCCAGTGCCATGCCTAACTAATTTTTTTGTTGGCAACACTGAATAGAACTGTGGAAAAGTTATGTGGAGCATGTTTATTCCGACTATTTTACTCTAAATTTCAGTTATTTTGCCAAATTGTTACCTTCTGTGCATGAATAATATCGGTCTACCATTTACGTGTCAATGTGGTCATCACTCTTTCATGGCTCCTAAACAAAGTGACCTTTGCTAAATCAGTTCATATACTTGGAACGTGTCAACTAACTTTTGTGGTTGGGGTCCTATAGGTGAGAGGAACCGGAACATGAAGCATTAGCAGCTCCTTAGCAAATGGACACTTGTGTCCACTTAGTCAATATCTCACCAATCTCTAGCCTCTTTCAAGTTCAATTAGGCCTTTGTTCCACCGTGACATATTTATACACCAAATATGCCCTTGTTACAAAAGTTACTTTTTTTACTTAAAATCTTCCTTTTACAAAAACCTAGTAATTTTTGCCCTTTAATGGGCTGAGGCCTAAAGAGGTTATATGTAATAAATGGCTGGGCTCAGGGCTGTCGCATAGGACATTTTGTCAGGGGGGGGTTGTAAAACTGAAGACATGTTGAGTATTGATTGCAGTAAGAGTCCTTGGAAGCATATGAGCGTATAAAACAATGCAAACTATGGATGCGGTTTGGGGACCCCACTTAGGGCCATTAATACTTTCCTAAGTAGATGCTAATTAAAGACCAATTTTCTTGTGGATCTGCACTAAAAAAAGGCGCAAACCGGAAAGTCCTGAATGGGTGGAGTGCAGAGGGCAGCGGTTCCAGGGGCGGAGACCAAAGGAAACTTTGGATTTGAGCTATTCAGAAACTTCAAGATGGGGGGTAATTAGTAATAAATTCAAAGAAAGACTGGTTTCTAAGTTAGCTCACTGAAATGGGCAGTATATAGGCCTAAGCTTGTACTGCCGAGGGGAGCTATACACATAGCGAGCGCAAGTGTCCTTTAAAGGGTGGGTATCCAAGGGCAGAGCCCCAGCGGGGGGCAGCGGGCGAGCCCCCTGGTGAAGCTCTTGGATTGAGCAATCAGAACCATTCAATAGATGGGGGGTGGGTTAATTAGTAATCAATTCAAGAAAAGACTGGTTGCTAATATAGCTTCACTGACATGGCAGTAATGATAGGCCTAAGCTTGTATCCTGCCGAGGGGAACTATAAACAGTATATACACTAGCGATCCGCAAGTGGTCTTTACAGGGGGGTATAGGGTGCAGAGCCCCAGCGGGGGTCCAGGGGGCGAAGCCCCCGGGAGCTCTTGGATTTGAGCAAGTCGGAACCTTCAAGATTGCCACTTTTTTTAGGGGTAAATTTAAGAAATTAAAAAATTTTTTTCAAGAACAGACTGGTTCTAACTTTGCTCCTAACTGAGACGGACAGTATACCTGGACTACACGGGAACTACACACTATATAGCGATCGCCAATGCCTTTACAGGTGGTGGTGCAGAGCAATCATCTGCCTGGGGGTCCAGGGCGTCCGCCCCTGAAGCTTTTGATTTTATTATTTAATTTTGTGATTTTTTGCACCACTGTAAATAAGAAAATATATGACAATGGAGTACTATAATTTTATGGTGCTGGGGGGCTAGGGAAACTGATCCCTAGCCAATATTATTTTTTGACCACTTCAGCTCCCCGACTGAAAATTCAACTAACTGTAGACCAAACTCGGGAATGCCCAAGGGCTACGCTACCCTGTTGTTTGCCCCTGCCACAGCCATGCTCGGGTTTCGTAAATTTAATTCACCCATTTTGATCCCAAGACTGTTGGCACATTATCAATTATTGGATTCACGTAGGCTAAACTTGAAACAAAACAGTTTGGCTTGAGGGGAATCATTAAATATTTTGTGATATTTGTGGGATTTATCTAGTCTGGAGTTTTTCATCTTATGCTGTCTGATACCATTCAGTGTTTGGGTTTTTTTTATTATTCTTTCCCCTTCTTTTCTCTTTCTTTTCTTTTCTCTTCTTTCTCTTTCTTTTTTTTTTCTCTCTCTCCCTTCTCTTTCTCATCCTTTTTTTCTCGTCTTTTTCTTTCTTCTCTTCTTTTTGGGGGATCGCTGGGGGTGGCGGGGGGGTGGGGGGGGGGGGGGGTGTTCCACCCCCACAACCCCCCCCCATGGCGACGGGCCTGGCTGGGCTAAAAAGATGGTAGACGTTTCATATGAAAGTCACATGGATGCAAATGAGGTATTGCCATTCATTCCATCAAGTTGCTACTGCACACATCATACTCCGCATGACTCATCATTGTAATACCTCATTTGCATCCATGGGACTTCTAAATGAAACGTTTATCCAAAAGATGGCCGTGAATTGAATATAATCATAAACTGGCAAAAATACACAGCAGCACTGCCACAGGGGTAAAAGGGTATATGACCCCGGGCCGGGGGTCCTAGGGACCCATACATAAGAAAAATTACAGCACTGGTAAAAATTGAATAAACCTGGTTTTCGGGGCCTGGACAGTGAAAGGGGGCCCCATAACTCCAAGGTTCCCCCAGGCCCACAATTTCTCTCAGCGGTCCTGTACATAGGGCCATGTT
This sequence comes from Ophioderma brevispina, assembly GCA_023653785.1. Taxonomy (NCBI): domain Eukaryota; kingdom Metazoa; phylum Echinodermata; class Ophiuroidea; order Amphilepidida; family Ophiodermatidae; genus Ophioderma; species Ophioderma brevispina. Next base: position 17,024 of record JAMKCH010026986.1, read on the forward strand.
ATTCACAGATTTGGAGCAAAATATCAAACTTTCCAATTCTATATTAATATACTAAATTTTTACCTAAAAAAGGAAGCTAAGATAAGAAGTATTTACCACAGCTAACTTGTATTTCAAATATACCCATTAGACCTCCAACCCAATGGCTATGGCAGAAATACATTTTCATCAACTCTAGGCTTTCAGGATTTTCTAGGCTTTGATCTTGTTGAAGCAGAGAAGTCACGGGACATCTGGTTCATGAGCTCTGCATAAAACTATCATCTTATATATTAAGGAAGGAACCAGGGTTATGTGCACCATAACTTGTCACAGTCAATGAAATGAGCCTTCAATTTTAGTATTTCCAGAACCAGAAAAAAAAACATGGCTTAGTTTACCACAACCACTCAGGTATAAGCCCACCTTTTGAGTATTATAAGCCCCCACTTTCAAAGGAATATGCACCAGCATATACACGTTGGTATAATAATAATTTTGGCATTCAGAACAAATAACATGACAGTGATTACAAACACAAATGTGCAGCATTTCAAAAACTTGAAAACTCTCTGGATCTACTGAAGTAAAACATCTAGGTTGGCTTGTTTGCTTTGCTTTAGAGGCTGATTCAGAGATTTTAAGATACTACCTTTTTGTGTATTAAGTAAAAATAAAACAACTAGAACTCCGGGCTAGAACTAAAGATAGTCACCTAAATGGACCAATTCCGAAGTTTGAGATAAAACAGATTTTTCATTTTGATGTACTAAACATTTACGTGTAGTATAGCAGCACCACAGGACACACCGTGTTATAACAAAAGTTTTGGGATTTTCTATATGAAGGACAACTTTTTTAGCTCCGCTATTTTACACAGTGGTTAGTATGTGCACCCGGGATGTGGACAAGCGTTATATACATGCAAAAAACATTTATTTGAAAATTGAGAGTGCCCTTATCTGGAAATCTCTGAGTCAGCCTTTATTGACATTAAAATATAACTTTTAATTTTTATTTTTAATATGTGAGCTTACATTGATTAAGTGAGCATTTTTATGATAAATCTTGTACAATGATATTTAATGAAATTTTGATTTGATATTTGCTCCCAAGTTCTATCCCCTCCCCAAGTGTAAACACACGCCCTTTTTAGTTTCTCTTTCTAAATTTCCAATTTAGGGGGTGGGCTAATGTCCAAGTGGTTACAGTATTAAAACAAAGCATCACTGGGTCTTCTTGTTAGAAGCTGCAATCCCAAGTGCGTGCGCACAAAGTAAAGGTTGGCTCTGAAGGTATCCTACATTTGCATGCCAACACTTAGTAATTAGGTGCTGCACACACAAGAGTGTATTGTAGCCCCTGTCACAATTGCCCATGTACCATTACAAGATAACCTTTGTGTCTACTTTTATGCAATTGAGCTCATACAATATGATATTCTTCATTCTACTATTTTTTTCTATTTTGAGTACAGAGAGTGCCGGTAATGAATATTTTATACAATCAATTCATTTTTTTATGATGATTAAGTCCAAATATTTTATGTCATTTTCGTCTACTGTCCAGGTGACTGTAAGGCTACTGTAGAGCAGCTGCTGTAAATTTCCAAGCAGCGTTGGCGGCACTGGGGCATGAACTAAATAAATTTGACCTATTAGCATCATGCAAATTCTAAAGTGGAAATATAGAATTATACTGAAAACAAACTCATCATTATCTAGCCCACAAACAAACCATGTACTTAAAACCTATGGGCCTACTGTAGGTCTTGTGTTGGTTAACACTCAGTGTGCACTGTGTATGTTTGCCTAAGATTGTCAAGGGGAGATGACCTGTGTAATCACCCCTCCTATGTATAGCATTTAATCATCCATTTAGTCATTTATGCCGTGCATGACAGAAAATTCATGCATGTCTGGGGGGAGGGGGGCTCAGAACCGTTTCCCCCAGCCCCCTCCCCATAAACTGACCATTTGTACAGTGTCTATGGAGAAGGATCCAAATTGGCCCCCTCAGAAAAATGTCTCGGCACCCCTTCTGCCCCCCCCCCCATTTGTAAAGGTCTGGTTACCAATCAAGCGATAACTTTAAAAATCTGCACCCTCAGAAACTCTTTTTAGTGGACCCTGGCTCATACCTAGTCTATACCTTGAGGTATTTAATAATGGTTTGTACAACCTTCATCCCCCCCCCATATAAAAAACATGTCCCCCTGGAATCCCAACCCTTACTATGGCTATAAACCACTGACCCAAGGCCAATCCATGTTTTGAATGCATACTCTTACAAAGGCCACGTTTGCCCTGGAGTGCAACCCCAGACCTTTGATGGAACCTTGTCATTTCCCCTACCACCCGAAAATAACACACTATGACTACTTCCCCTGGTTCTAAGGGCTTAAATGCCCAGGGGCTTGCAAAGTATTTAGTCAAGGAATTATCAATCAATTCACACACCAACTCTAAACATCTGTTCAATGCCACAGTATTAAACATGTTAAATGCCACTTGAAATATATAGAGGAAAGCGTATAAACTTCATCGGTATGGAAAGTTTATGGAAAATTTGAGGTTATTCAGGAAATCCTAGTGAGTAGCAGACACTTGGGGGTAACGGAGGCGGGTTAGTCAAAGATGCTGAGGGGGAAAAGAGTCAAACAATCCATCAGTCCTGATCAATCAGAAAATTAGAGGAAGAAGAAGAAAGCGCCATTTACTTGGTCTTATCTATGGTTGTGTATTATACCCTCACTCTTGGTGGAGTATTAGAAGAGTAAATTGGTATGTGCAGGATCTGCTGCTGTACTCTACTCTCACCCTTGGGCTGAGGATTACGATAGCAGTCCAGGCTAATAACTCTACTTCATGCTTAGAGTGGAATATTGGTAATAGAGTTCTGTGGACCTATCCGTATGCTTTGACCATGGTTAATTTTAATTATCACCTTGTGCAAACAGTGTTAAACAATAGACTGACTCTAAATTCAAAAACCAAGTGTACGTGAGACCAAGCCAAAAATACACCTCAAGTGTTTGAGGAAAATCACTCCTGGTGGAATTTTAAACATGCTTAAGTTATGCAGTGACCTCTACAAAATGTGCTGCATCTATGTAGTCTATATAAGTCTATATAATAGCCTCAAGTCAGGTCTTCATTGTTTAACAAGTTAAGGTGCATTTTGGAACCAGCACCTCATGTTCACGATTTCCTGAGAAAATGTTGTTTCCAAAATTTCATTGTTCTAAAGGGCGTTTCGTGTTCTGTTATGAGCAAAGGTTTGTATAAAGAGCGCCCATAGGCCACTGTGTTTCATTCTCTGTCCACTTAGGGACACCAAATACAAACTTTATATTCTTCCAGAGCAGATTCATTTTTACATGTAAGAAAGGCCGGCATACTCACTCAGGCCAATGGTTCGGATGATATTAAAAATCTCAACATTTTTAGGTAAGTCAGGGTATGAGGCGGGATTACGAAATGTCCCTTTAATTTGTAACAATTGAATTGATGTGAAGCTATTGGGCCATACTCCCAAATATAGATTCTACCCTTTGGGGGAGGGGTAGAATGCCACTCCCCCAATAGAGCAAGACTGTGTACCTTACCAGAGATTATGCCATCGCCTTGACAGAAGAAAAAAGCAAGCACCATTCTGAATTAGGGGCAAGGGTTTGATTTTACTTCACCCCCTTCCCCTTGATGCCACTCAGACAATCTTATGGCATAGCGTTGCAGCCTGAGAGATACTTGAGCCCAGGCATTGGCCAGTAACTAAATAGCGGCATAGTCCCCAAAACAGCAAATAGTAACCTCACTTAAAGGCTGACTCAGAGATTTTGAAATATATTTTTTTGTGTGTAGTAATTGAAAATAGTCATCTAGAACTAAAGATAGTCACCTAAAATGCTTAATTCCAAAGTTAGAGATTAATTGGATTTTTCGTTTTCATGCAGTAAACCTTTATGTACAGTATAACAGTGCCATAGGATACCGTGTATAACGAAAATTCCGGATCTGGAATTTTTATGACAAAGTTGTGATTTTCTATATGAAGGACTTCGATTTGAGCTTGGTTATTCCACACAGTGATTAGTATATGGACACGCATTATGTATATGCAAAAAACACGAGTTGTTTAAAAATTAAGTGCACCCTCATCGGGAAATCTCTGAGTCAGCCTTTAACTCTCTGTCATTTGATGGAACTCCCATCTCCATCTAACTAGCCCTGTAACTCCCATGCAACTCAACCTTAAGCAGCTCACTATATAGACCTCCCCACACAGTGGACACAGTACAGTTGCATATCTTATGCTGCATCGTGCATGTAACCATATGATGTTCATAAAGCATTTTTTTCTCAGCATTAATCAAATTGTAATAGTAGTGGAAGTTGTTTTGAGAATTAAAACTGTTTTGCCTTTTGTTTTGATGTCCTAAGCACACTGTGTATTTTTCCCTGCTTAAAAGCTACCTGGATATTAACTGTCTCCTCAGTTTTGTAATCAATATTATGAACTTCATTGTGGAGGTGAACAAGAAGTTTAGATTTATTTAGTGATGCGTGGGACTGAAGGAAATGAAATTCTACATCCGCTCGGCCTGGTAATTGATTTTGTCAAGGGTGTTGTGGACAACACAACAGAAATGTTTGTGTCCAAGACAACAGTAATGTCCAAGGAGCACACAGAAGGTATGGGATATTTGAAAATTACTTCTGGTTGGTTTTATGCAGGTAAAGGTAAAGGTAAAGAATAACTGCGACGAGCTCATGCCTGGAGCTGGATTGCCCATCTCTCTTTCGTGGCATTTGGGCCACACTTCGCGTGGGGCGGCTCATACGTTTTTCTGTGGGGATCGCCACTCGTCTCACACAACAAATCTGTATACCTTCCCTGCACATTCGCTGGTTACCCCATTTATACACCTGGGTTGAGAGGAATGCAAGTGCCTTACTCAAAGGCCAAACACATATGGCCACAGCAGGCTCCGAACTCATAACCTTTGGTTGTGGTCGGCACTCATCCACTGGACCACATGTGCCCTCTCCTCTCAAGCAGGCACATGATCCAGTGGACCAAGCGCCTTACCCACACGCCAAAGGTTGTGAGTTTGAGCCCCGCTGTGGCCAATGTGGTTCACCCTTGAGTAAGGCGCTTAATCCCAATTATTCCTCTCTACCCAGATGTATAAATGGGTACCATCTGGCCCAACTGCTTCTGAAGAGGATGGGCACCTTTCCGTTTCCTGCATGTAACACATGTCTGCCCCCTTTACCTTGCCATTAAGTAAAATAAAATTAATGATTGAGGGACATTTTGGGATACTGTATTTAATAGCTGTATTTTTGCTGTGATTCACTTCCACAAATTTAACAAATTAACATGGAAGGATGCATAATTACGTCCGTCTACATGAAATTTGTCTGCAAATAATTTAACAAGTGAGATTATGGAATCAAGCAAAAGTCCATGCAACATTTCTTATGGTACAAATCAATAAAGTTTGATGGAGTACACTATATTGTAAATCACAAATGTTCCTTTATTAAATGGAAATTCTGGGTTTTAATTTCCCTTTAAAAATTTGATACTCTCTATGTGTGAATAACATGCTTCATTGTTACCATTGAGAAATCCTACTGCTCTTACAGATGCAAAAACTGTGAAATATGCAATTCCTCAGAAAAAAAGAACTTCATTTGGACACCATAAAATGCAGCGTGACATATTTTGCATATTTAACAAAATAAAACATCAAGTAATTTTTCAACATTTACTTTCAACTTGAGTAGTAGGTCTATAAAGTTCAGCTGGTTGTTACGCTTCTCACAATTATTTAAAAAACATGACTTACTTTGACACTGAATGCCAAGGGTTGCTAATACATATTGCTAAGACTTTGTTACACACATGGCTTTGTAGTCAGACAAGGACGGCCAACCCTTCTTTAATGTGGAAACAGCCCCAATGAATCAAAATAGTTACAGCAATATGGACTGCAAACCAAAGCTAGTTTGGACAATTTGATGTGGGCTATCAGCCATATGGCCCACATACGACCTCATTCGGTGCACCTTTTTTTACCATTATTCATGCAACATTTAAAAAACATCTCTTACAGTGGGCATTTAAATGAATTGCGACATCAATATTTGTGAAGATCTTGGTTGGTCCTGTTTTGTACCGACACCAGTTGGGACCCCTAGGACACATTCAGTCTCACTTTACTCATTCATTCCCCTTGCATTCAAACTTGTTTACACTTAGCAATGACCCAAAACATCCTGAATATGAACCTTTTGAAAATCACCAGGGCAGTAACTTTTGAGGGTTCATTTAGCATGGTCAATATCACAATTAATAACGAAAAAAATCTTTTACAAACAATCATAGCAGAACAGAAAAATTGTTATAGGATTGGGCTATTCCATAAGTAAAGCAAACTGGAATTGTGTGTATGCCTTCCATAGGAGTGTTAAATGACTCTAGAATATCATGGAATGCATCTAGAATAGCATGGAATGCTTCTAGAATAGCATGGAATGCTTCTAGAATAGCATGGAATGCTTCTAGAATAGCATGGAATGAACCTAGAATAGCAATGCATCTAGAATAGTATGGAATGCATCTAGAATAGTATGGAATGCATCTAGAATAGCATGGAATGCTTCTAGAATAGCATGGAATGCATCTAGAATAGTATGGAATGCATCTAGAATAGCATGGAATGCATCTAGAATAGCATGGAATGCATCTGGAATACCATGGAATGCATCTAGAATAGCATGGAATGCATCTAGAATAGTATGGAATGCATCTAGAATAGCATGGAATGCATCTGGAATACCATGGAATGCATCTTGAATAGCATAGAATGCATGTAGAAAAACATGGAATGCATCTAAAATAACATTGCTATTCCAGAATGACTTCAAATCCCCTAGGAATGGTATACACTCAATTCCAGTTGTGCCTTCCATGAGGAAGGGTATGAAATTCATTCTAATAGGCTCATTTACTACCTGCTTCGCATACAGTAAACAAAATCTCTTTATAATATAATCTAAGAAATGGCAACAGTGTGGATTGGCCTCCTAAGCAATCTGGGTAGGCCTGTATTTATTGAATTCATTGATTTTGTTTTAATTTCCCCCTTTGAAAACATGTCCCTTTTAAAGTGACTCAGTTTCCTAGGAACTGCTGTTCTTCATCTCTCAATATAAATTTCCTAGCCGTGATACATCATAAGTGACCACAAGGAGCATTTTTATATATAGGGTAAAATTTGAGGTTAAGTGGATTATTATTTTTAATGGGCCTTGCAATTAATTTTTATTACGACTTCTGCCATGTCTCTCTCTAAACAGACATGTAAATGGCTGAAATTCCTTTCTGCATGGCACCTGAGGAAATTCCTTGTTGGCATTTAAAAATGAGTAACTGCTCTTTATCAGAAACACAGCAAAAACATCTGTGCATTTGCACACTCCAAATTGTGTCACCATCTATAGTTTCTGAGATTGTCCCTCTAAACTATGTTTTTATTGTTAAAATGCTTTGACTACCGCAATTGACTCTTTGTATGCTAGTGGGCTAAAAAAATGTGGAAAAATGGCAACTACAAATAACCACATTTATTCATGCAAGGCCTTGAACAATAAAATCTTTACCCCAGTATTAAAATAAATCTCCATAAGGCAAATTCCACTGGTAACCAAAATACAAACTGTCTTTTCTGGGTGAATCCTTTGAAATATTCATGAGTTCACAGATTATGAATAGACTCAAGGTTTTTAATTTCATAGTGATCATGGTGATGTGTATTTAACGCAGGAGAAATCATAGCAGTACCTTCTCTTCATTATTTCAAAATAAAATGATGCTAAATTTACAAATAATAAATACAAGGGATATATATATTGAAATACTAGCAAGTTCTTATACAATGAAATTTTGAGGTATTGTAAATCTTATATAAAGAGACCACCGAAGTGGGGATTTTGACTGTATTTGCTACAAGACATCTGATTTTTGTAAAAGACTAGTCTACCAGTACAATTTCAGAGTAAAACATTCACTCCAAAAGACAATCTTTCTACATCCACTATCCAGAGATTGAAAAATCGTGAAATGTTTATGATGCAGCAACTAAAACCATGCTTAACATGTTGAAATATTAGACTCTAACACACTCTGAGGGATTGTTTAGCTGCTGGGTAAAAATCATTGTAAAAACAAAATGCTTTTTTGGTCATATTTTCTAAAACCAATCTTCACTGAGAATTTGACCTATGTCCAATTTAGGTCGAATTATAGGATTACCATTCAGTATCACTGCTTTATTATATCTCATATAAAAAAAATGGTGCTGTATATTTTTCGAATTGGGAGTAGATATCACACATCCCGTGTGACACAATATATGCAGGTAAAACCTATTAGCTTCGGCCTGTACACGCACACACGCTCATCTTTGACCCATTTTCACATGCCTTCAAGCACCTGCGTCAAAAATCGATTTGGGATCGACAAGAATTATGTTTTATTAACAATGTCTATAGACTGGTTATCCAACAGCTATTTGCATCTAAGATCAATATACAACCATTCAAGCACGACATCTCCTTCTTGTAAGACAAACACAGCGGTTATTTGGTTTTGAAAACAAGTGATAAAATCAACACTTTTATTAGTTCAATGCTCCCATGTATATGCATCTTTATTGAGCATGATCTTTTCACTGATACAAGTTAACCCCATCCCGTTTCTCTACATGATCCTCACCTAGTTCCATCCCTCAAAATTTCATCAACCTGTGAATTACACCTCACCCATCACCAACACCCACCTTCCAAAAGGAACCAACTTGCATTACCAGAAGACATATCCAAGAACACGAAGTGATCAAACTGTGGCAATACTTTAATAATATCCCCAGTTAGAACAAATCTTCCTGCCGGCCGTTATTTAAACAGGTCTCGATATCCATATACTCACTCATGCTATGCAAGAATGTGGCCTTTACCTACGTGTTCAGTGTTCCACGACGCCCGAAGGTACAGGCAACTGGACGCCTACATGTGCAATAATTCTGTTTGGCTGCTCTCCTGGTGCGCTACTATCCAGCAGCACCTCTGGGAATGTTCTGTGGGGCTCGGTACGAGACAAAATATTATTCAGTTGCCAGTAAATATGGCGATTTGTCTAGTTCGTGTCAATTTGCATATCTGTAAACGTATCTCCTAAAGACCATTCTGGCAGTTGCTTCGGCTACGGATTGATGTGTGAACCTGCAATGCGACAGACATTCCTTAAGTCCAATCATGCAGGCAAAGTCTGTCAGTAAAAATGCATCTCAAAAAGAGGTTTCCTTAAACATACTATATTTTTTGCAATTGCATAGGTGGCTCATTCACATAATCGTTGGTGTTTTCATAAAAACTATTTCTGGCAGCTTTTGAGATCTTTTCTTAACTTATTTAACATGGTAAGAATGTTTTGGACTGTCATGATGATGTTGTTTAATTTTTTCCGATAAATCATGGTGGTTTCTCTGTGCATTGTTGTCATCCTTCACAAGTAATTTCCGGCAGGAGTGGAAATACTAGCTATTACCCGCACAGAAATATACAAAGGAGAGCAATTCATAATTAAAGCTGTATTTACAACTTTTGGGGAGATGGCTGATGTAATGAACTCACTTTCAAATATGAATGGCTTGTTTGAATGATAACTCGGTGACAGGACTTTTTCTAGATGATTCCAGCATTTGACAATTACCTATTCTGTGGGTGGAGTCATCATATGTGTGTGGTATTATTATTATACATTCAACTAGCCAGGGATGTTTGGGGAAACGCAGTTTAAATCCTGTGACTTTTAAAAAGCATTGAGGGTACCCGGTAGAGCATAATGTCATCCTATATTAACTTGTTTAAAATAACTGCCTAAGACACCATGGTATGTTTATTTACAATGTCTGTCTGATGACTATCTATAGAGAGTGTAAGGGTATACCTGAAAAGCTCCACGTGGCTTTACATGTCTATTTCAGGTAGCACGGTGCGTAAAAACCAAAATATATTGGTGGTTCTTGAATAATGCCAAATCTGGGGAACTGCTAGCCTAAGTCCTATACTCCCATTTGGCTGAGCAGAGAATGACAATTAGTGGCAAACCAGGGGCAGGAAGCTTCCCCTTGTTGGAAATCTTCCCCCCCCCCCCCCGAAAATGGTGTGTCCCCCTTTTCCCCCGAACAAAGTGGTTATGCCACTGACATAATTTACTCCAATTATTGAATTCTCTATAGAAGGTGATTTTGATTAGTGACATTATGCAAGTTTGTAAGTAATGCTCATCTCCTAGCGACTTTGATTTGGGTAGGGGAGTGCCGCATGATGATGATGTGTGAACTTAGAAGCTTGAAAACTTAAAGTTTTGATAAAGTTGGGGGTTTTTGGAACGGAATTTTTTGGACCATTTTTAATGTCTAAGGAACTAAGTTTTATGGGCAAATTAGGGATATGCAAATTTCCCCCATTTTGGCTAAAGGAGCTCAAATTCCCTGGGATATTTTGTGCAAATTAGGGGTCATTTAAAAACTGTCGCAACTGAAGCTGTGAACAGGGGTCTTGACTGCCGTTATATACCCATACTGCGGTGGTCAATGCCACCTCCCAAGCTTTCAATGCCCCATCCCAATTGCTTGAGGCAAGGCCTACTATATGCCAACACCACCATCAACTTCAAGGCAATTAGGAATGATTGTACTTTATAAAAATGCACCCTAACTACAGCACAATTACATTTCAGATCTTGCAGCTAACTTTAATGAGCATATAACAGCCTGCATGGGACTGAGAAAACTGGTTTTACATATCTGATTAATATGCTGATATTAGGCCCTATATCAGTGACCTTCATATTGCATGGTGTATATATATAATATATGGATTAAGTTTTTCAGCATGTTAAGGTGGTAGTTTAGCTTTTTTTAAAGGTATTCACTGATCATTGGCCCATGGCTTAATATTCCCTCTGAAGCATGGGGTCTTATTACGGTTCAGTTGCCCAATGTCCAACTGAACCAATTCTAATTTTAATCAACCTGTGTGAAACACGCTGAACAGATTAACTCCATAATCAGAACTCAATTTAATCTAATAAGAAAGTGGGCCTGCCAGGAATTGAACCAAGGCCCTTCAGCACCATAGGCTAATACCCTAACCAGTGGGGCCACACTTTCACACTGGAGTGTCGATCAGGGTTTTTGAACGTGTGGACGCATTCGGGGTTTTATAATCCGGAGTTTTATCGAGGGTCTAGAGGGGTTTTATCCAAAAAAAAACTAGGGGTGAAGCTCAACCTCCGATAACACTCCAGGGTGTTTTGGAGTGTCGTGCCGTGTGGACAGCTTCGGGGGATAGTGAGCGGAGGTAACCTTGCAAGGTCATCTTTATTGATAAATTTCTGTGTTTGAATATCACGCGGGAAAGTCCACAGCTTCCGGTATGTTGACTTCCAGTCTACACTCCAATATGAGAAGCGGTCAGGGGGAGTTTTGGCCATCGTGTGGACACAATTTGGAGTGAAAATAATTGGATTAAATTTTCACCTCCGTTGTTTCAAACCCTTGGAGTTTTGTGACCGTGTGAACATGGCTCCTGGCTGGTATCCTTGACAGGAGTAACTTTGGACCCAAATTTATTAAACCATGGCAGTGGCCTAACAGTAGAGTGGGGGCAATGGAACAGTTCACACCTCACCCCTTCCCCTCCCCTCCCCCCGAGTTTGACAGGGGAAAAAACTCAAAAATTATGCTAAATCAGCATTTTTTTTTTTGGCTGCTCACCAGTAAATTTTCACCCCAACCATGAAAATCTGCTTCAAAACCACCTCCAACTGGGAAGATCTGCCTCAAAACCATGAATTTGCCCCCTCTGACAAGTGACCCCTGTTACACCCCTGAACCATGGTTAGTCCTTCATATGGACATATTTTTCAGAAACCTGTACCAAATGTAATAGGTGAGAAAATTTCTCATGGACGTACAAAGTATGAATAATTTGTATTCTTTGTATTAGGAATGCAATGGACAATATTGAATCTAACATCTATAGATTTATCTATCATTCCACTACTAACCAAGCTATTGTGGAGTGGAGAACTATTACTCCAATTTTAAGCAGACCGGTCAAAGAAACTGTGTCATGGCTTTAATACTGTACCCAATTTTTCTCCCACTCAGTTTTGAATGAATATATTTCCAGTAATTTGATCTCTGAAGCATTTCACTATCTTTTCTTTACAGGCAATTACTGTAATTAATCAAATTACTTCTCCTAGGCAACATAAAACTTGTATATCTGATACAGGTTAACTACATTTCAATTTCTCTGTAAGTGTAATTTTCACGCATGTAATTTTTCGCCCTTTTGCAATTTTTAGCATTTTCACTTGTTTTTAAATTCACTTTTTTCAGCTATCCAACATAGACTTGCACACAAAATAAACATTTTCGCATGTTCTTAATTTTGCACTTGCTCAGAAGTGTGCAAAAAGCGCGAAAATTAATGTAGCACGAATATTTCTGCTTTTACAGTCCCAACTTAAAGTGATAACCAGCTGTCAAAAAGGAAAGGGACGGCTCTTCTCTTTCCTATAGATCTTTGCATTTGATCACCAGTCAGGAGGTCATACCAACATGCCTTATTTTCTAATAAGAAACAATAAAATCACTGTGACCTTAATAGGTGCAAGGTTGAAGACGCTTTGGAAAAAGTTCCAATTTTTTTATCTAAAATTCTGGATTTTCATTGTAAACATTATGTATTAACTACATACTTAAAGCACACACACACACACACTATAAGTAGTCCACCTGGAGCCAAAATATTTGAAATTTGCATAATAGTGATCCACCTGGAGCCAAAATATTTGAAATTATCAGGAATATACAGTTTGCATTTCGGACACCTCATTTTTGATTAATAGTTCACTACATATGATTGAAAATGGGCCTGAATTCTACAGATTTGGACAGCAGAACTGTGCAGGTAATGTGGACAATAGCAAGATCGTTTGCTTATTATATTTGTGCAAAAGCATGCCAAATGACCCTGTCCAATAATTTTCACAGAAAATAATTGTACTACTAGGGTAACCTACCAACTGACTGATCATGATCAAAAAGCAGACAAAATTTCAAAACAGGTAGTCCAAAGGGCTATTCTGATGGCATGTCATACTTTTTGCAGTCAAGATGACTCACATATTTTAAACTACAAAAATATCCCATTATGGTGCAACCTATACAAAACTAATGTGAAGCAATACATGTTATAAAACCCTTTGCTGAGAAATTCAAAAGGTTCCAAGTCTCCATGGATGCTGACAAAACCGGCTTCAATAGTTTGCCAATGAGCTAATGCTTTGGCCGCCACCCAATTTGGCAAGAACTTCCATTTCTATTTATGGTTGAATTCAGGAACCAGCCTGCTGCTACCGATTTAACCAAATGGCCTCAATGAGATAATTTTAATCAGCTTTCGAGAATATTTTTTGCCAAGGAAAAGTGACTTTGCACAGGGACACTGAGTTCAAAAAGTAAAGGGGGCATGTGTGCTTTGTACCTGTACCACAAACTTGTTCATAAGTAAAAAACTATATTTTTGAAACTTTGAAACCACCATAACATTGAATGTATGGTAATGTATGGGAGGCCTAGAATGGAAATATGATTTCATCATTCACCTTTTCCTGTACATAGGGAACCTTTTTTCCACTTCTAAGACTAATTTTGTTTTCAAATCATTACTACCAGATCCATCAAACACTCGCAACTAATGCGATACAATCTTTCTGATATATACCTACACACCACAACCAATTTCCCTCTGATCCTGCTCAGTTGTCATAGATACACCCTAGCCTAAGAGAAATAATCATATGTGAGTGTTAACAATAACCAACCTACCTTGACACTCACAATCTTGCAATCAACTAAGGAAGGAGCCAAGGTGTGGCCTTAATCATCTTATGAGAACCCCACACTTCACACGCAACCACGTTCCTGGTTAAGTGTCAAAACAAGTCCACTGGACCCTTTGAATAAGCCTACTTCATTTGGGATTAATTTAAGACTAATATCACCTATATACATAATATTAGTCTTGGGTTTAAATGGCATGGAATTTGACAAAGTAAAGGGTAGTGGTATTTAAGTAGGTGCGTTTGAAATTCAATCTTCGAAGTAAAGATTGGTTTAATTATGCATAAACCAGCGCACAAGTAAACACCTACCAGTTTAAAACAGTTTCAGAACTGCATTTCTATCTGAAAAATTCTGATTTCAGTGCAATTCTTTCTGATTTTTAGGTTGGTTATGCATTGACAAAAGGAGGAAATTCAACTACTTTGTGGGCAAAGTTTCCCAATCCATAAAGCAATGCAATTTGAAAGTCAAACTCCCTTATAACCTTTTTTAAGTTGAAATATTTTTTCTTCTTTCAGCAAGTTAAACATTTTTTTATGATAAACATAAATCACCAGCTTGTCATAGATGAACACCAACATTTGGAATTGCCCATTTTGTTATTTTACACTTCACCCACATGTGAAATTTGGCGCATCCAAAGGGTAATGCATGCTTCAACGCTATGTATAATCTCTTTCCAGTACCAGTGTACCACGCATGTGTGGCCAAAGCAGGAACTATTGCAATGCTTGAACAGAGTTTAAGCATTGACTAGCAAACTATTGAATGATTTTTGTACTATGCAATAGTACTATGCTGGAGTAGAGTGCACATTGGTCATAATATTCAATGTCATTTATGATGTAGTTTAAACTATCTAGCACTTATGTGTAAGTAAAAGGAGAGGCATGACCAGCAGGGTGGCAAAGGGGGCAGTGTCTCAATTTTTTTGACATTAAATCAGGAAGGAAAAGACTGATATTATGCTAAATCGGCCCATTTTGCACCCTTTTGCTCTGCAATGTGGCTATTTTTAGCCTGTGACTGAGACACTTTACCTAATGGAAAATTGCTCCGTCAGAACAACCGTACTGGATACACAGGAAATGACCTTGGAGAAAAATTGATTTTTGTTGAGCTTTGTGATGTTGCCATTCTGGTACAAACTGGAGAAACCTGAATACATTGTGCACAAAACATAGCAAGCAGATAACTCTTTCCCACTCTCAAAAGAGATTATCAAATCGATGTCCCTTTTTAATATGAGCCATTTCATGCACATCAAAATTAACCCAAGAAATATACAACCAAGCCGAGACGAGAAAATGAAAGTTGCACTTGTGATCTTTTTTACAGGAATTGTGGCATTCATGGTAGGCCTATTGGTAAACATGCACAGTACATTAACATTCTACTACAGGACCACATCACATGCAACAATGACGTCACCATGATACAACGGCTCCATGACATTCCAAATGCTGTACAAAACAATAGGTACATTGTGCTTCCCCAATGTAAAGTGCAACTTTCATTTCCTGATCCTGCCCAGTTGGGGTCATAAGTTCTTTCTTTTACTATCAATTTTAGATACAATGGCTCAATTTTATAGAGGATACTAAATTGTACACTCTAGCTTTTTTTTAATTCAAAATTGTAGGAATGGGAGCAGATTGAAGAGCTGCTATGATACTTCAATGCACAATGTATTCTGAAGATTTGGACAACACAACATTCCACAAGACTAATTTAAGGGGTTGCAATAGAGGTATTTTTTTTTTAATCTGCACAAGGTGGGTCTTCTATGTTCCCTGGAACACACAAGGTATTAAAAATATTCCTGCCTCATGTAGAAATGTGCTATATTACTCCTATTTTTTTAAAAATAGGTGACCAAAAATGCACTAAAAAAAAAACCCCAGATAATTCCTTTAAGACAACTTCTCATGTCTTTGGAAGTATTCTTTTCAGATCTATCTGAATTTCCAGAAATAGGTCATAAGCAAAACATGGTAAATGACAGATGTGAGAGGTATCCATACAGCAACCCCAGAGGGCGTTTTGAACCAATCCTAACTGCATTGCAATGTGCTCTCTTAAACTTGAGTCAGTATGTATGGATAAAAGTGTTCAAAAAGTGAAAGGCCCTAAAACATTTCACTATCATGATAAAAAAATCCTTAAGTACTAGCACTTTGTGGGCTAAAATGAGTTATAAGGCTTTTATGTCTTGATAGGTTTGCTGAACCACACGTCCTTATTTAGGTAAAAATTCCCCCAAACTGGTGCATTGTGGGATGGACTCAATTACACCCTCTGAGAAACCCTACATATGGGCCAGATTTGCCGTGCACAAATATATGAACACTGCAGTATGGAAATGAGGCTATTATGCTATAGATCTGATTTTTTGTTTTGCACATAAAACATGTAAAAACATGCCTAAAATGACCCATTTTCTCCAATAGTTTATATGCACTCGCATAACCCTTTTGGAATTCTAATTTGAATTTAAAAATAAACCCAAGTACGAGGTCGTACTCATCCTCCTCACAAGGCATGATGAGCATGTTATGCTCTTTCATTTTCAGTAAAGCCACTGAATGAAGATTCTGGTGTGTGGTTATAGAATGCAATGCTGATTTGTGAGAAGCAGTGTTTGCCGAGATAGGCTAATCAAGTTCGATTTCCTTTATAAGAGATTTAATGTTCTGAAATGGAATAACAACTTCGGAGTTACCATCACTAATAACGTGAACCCTGTAAAGAAAATATTGCTGTGTATCATAACAAAAATTATAAATTTGTGAGCCAAAGCTATAATAGCTCTCGGAATATAATTTGAAAGCTTGCTTGTGTGTCATGTTGTTGTTGTTGTTATTGAGACGACTGTTGTTATGAAGGTTGTCTTATCTGCATAATTCTGTGCTTATATCACAATGGACTGGCCTCAAGGATATTTAGCAGTGGTTGATGTTCGTCATTAGTTGTATCCTATTGCAGCACTTTGTAGTAATTGCAATTTCCTTATTGCATGTGTGTATGTCCACCCCCAGACAGGCATTAAAAACATTGCGAGTGGAAAAAAAAACAAACACCAAATTGTGTATCCACCAGTGTCACACGAGACAATGTCAAACCGTGAAGTTTCACTATATATAGTACTTACTATTTACGCATGTAAAATATTACCAGGTGTTTTCACAAGGTGAGCCTACTTTTTGCCAACACCGATGAATTCAGCAACCTTCATTCCGCAAAGGTTGCTGAATTCATAAGTATCAGCAAAGTGAAGTCTCTAATGGAAACACCGTGTATAAAATGCTTTGAATTTCTTTGGTTATATCCATAGCAATTGTTATGTATAAATAAGAAAACCCACAACTTCTGAATGAGCATTTTGACAAGACTTGACATTTTTTTCTGGATTGAATAATGACAGTTTGGATAAGTGAAGAATAACATTTTACCGTGTTGAAAAGGTCCTGTGAATAGTGTTATGTAATTGAGAGTCGCTCACACAGAGCACTGGCAATCAACTACAAGAAATACACCAGACCTGTCAGTGGCATATTAACTGGCGAAGGGAGACAAAATTGCTCCCCCAGCTCAAAATCCGGGACAAAGTGGGATAACATTTGCATGTTCATCCCTAATTTTTAAATATTGCCACCAAATTTGGCCTAAATTTGCCCAAATTAATGTAAATTGGGTAATATCCACATGCAGATGTGCTGTGAGCCTTGAATGAAAATACCTGTTGGTAAAAAATTCTGAAATGAGAAGAAAATCCAAACTTTCATCTCCTTACATACTTGAAGTAGCTAGAACTAGTTACTGCATTTACCATTTACAACTGTTGTGTGTTAAACTTCTTTCCACTCACAAGTTTTTTGTGTAAGAGTCGGTGACACAAAGCAGTAAGATGGGAAAGGAGGCATGGCTTAAGGTGCAAGCACCAATCAAAAGAGACATAGTTTATTTTTTATTATTATTATTATTCGGTGAAAATTAATAAGCATAGAACAATAATTGAACAATACAAACAATTGATATAAAATGAGAGCCACATCAACCAATGCTTATAATTATTGCAAATCCAGGACTACAAAGTTATGTTGCCTGAATTTGGTTTTGCTGAGAACATTATTTCTCGCAGCAGCCATATGATTTCTGGATGTTAAAGTTTGCTTTTTTCTTCTGCAGCCTGCAACTTACAGATTCTATCAGCCTTAAAGCTAGCCCAGCCAAAGTGAGTTTATGAAAACGCAGAGGAAATAATAAAGCTCAAAAACTCAGCTGTTAAGTGTAGCAAAAGTGTATAAACATCACCTTCCTTCTACTAATTCAGTGCAATAAAACTGGGATAAACTGTATGCTAGTTAAAAAACGCCTCCCTTTTAAGTACAAGCATAAACTCTAAATATAGATGCAAATTGCAACTTTAATTTGAGCCATGGTTATTACATTGATAATTTGTTTTTTCTTGGTTTCTTAGCAGGGTAGTGTGAAAAAGCAGGCAAACTTTGCACACTGGCTACATTTGCAGTCCTGACGGCATGCACCATAAGCTATGTGGTGTGTGATTTGATAACTACAAATACATGATTAAAAAACAGCAAGAAAAACTTAATGTTATTCTGCCAATTCGTTCGCAAGTTTGGAGATCTCAAAATTGGATCAAATCAAGGCTGAGCCTGTCCACCTTGTTGGTTAGATTATAAGTGTGATTTCCTTTGTTCTACAAACACTTGTGTTCCTTTCCTGATTTGAAGTCAAGGTCCCGGAGGGCACTCACCTTTGGTTTGGGTAGGGGTGTGCGGCATGAACTTAGGGGCTTGAGTTTGGAAAACGTGGGGTCTTCGCAACCAAATTTTTTTTTTACCAATTTTATGGAATTGGGAACTGAATTTGGGTGAAATTAGAGGTTGTGGAGCTGATTAACTGGCAAAATTGCCTGAAATCTGCACCTAAAAATTTAGTGAAGAACTGGCAAAATGTCCCAAACTTTTTAGCCATGGAGCTAAAATTTGTGAGTTTTGTGGTCAAGTTGGGGTCTTAAGAACTGAAGCTTATTTGAACTGGGGGTCTAAAGAACTGCAGAAGAGGCGCAAAACTGGTGTTCATGAGTGCCGCACATACCCGTACCACCATTTGAGGTCAGTGCCCTCCCAGGTCTCCTTGACATACAGATGGCATCAAAGGAAATATGTAAATCCAAATTGATTTTCCTGAGGAACTGCCCTCTTTGTAAACGAACTTGCACAAGAAGCCGAATGATCTGAAGATTGAGATTTCCAACAAGGACGACATTCAATAACCAAAAAAAAAAAAAAGAAGAAAGTGCCCAGTACCATTCAAAGGGTTTACTTTACTATTATACTGCATGTAATGATATCCCCATACATGGAGCCTACCAAAGTACATGTTTTATAAGACAAGACAAATCCACTTCCACATCTGGAAACCAATTTGGTATGCCCCAACTTCAGAGCTCAAAATAAATGGGCATCCCAAAGTATTCCTACACTTACGTAGTGCAAGGGCACAAAAATTGTGTAGTGCTTTGGTAAGAACTTTAAAAAATCCACAAATATCTATTTATTTATGAACTTCCTAAGTGCTTTTGCCTTTGTGCTGAATATCTGTCCATAACAAAGGAATGTTTACTGCCAGCTGTGGATGTCTATTGTCTAATTTTAAAACATGACTGCCCCATAACTTACAACTCCCTCTCCACATTTCAACCAAGAAAAGTACTTTGCACAACTGAACGATCACAATCTTCAAGACCAAACTCATCACTGATAACACACATTGCAAAATGCATAACAAAGTGTGTTTCTAACAACTGACAAACAAAAATGGTTAAAACCATCAATGAGTTTTATTGTGCCGGTAACTCTTTTCTTTGGTTCAAATGTTTTAAAAAGTGAAATACAGGATGAATCTAAAAACTACACATACATACATGGCTTTTAAGGTGTATTATACTCTACATCATAATGATAGAAACATGTGCAGTGCAATACTTTTACTGAATTGTCAAATATTGATGATTGACAGTAGTTAGAGCTCCTTCATTTAACCATGGTTTGTGCAGGTGAAATTCTACCACCAGTATTGAACTGCACACATTGTCAACTTAGCAGGTAGCTCATATACACAATACCCAGTGCAGACTGTTATTTTCCCCTCGGATTTTTTACAATATTGGGCTGCTGCACTAATATTAACATCTATACACGCACTTCATGGTATTAGCATATTGACTACCTAGCAAATTCTAAAGTAAGACCATACTATCAACTCCTACTGCTTAGTGTGATAAATATAGCAACAACTTGTCTAGATAAAATGATTGAAGCTAACACACCACCTAAGGTATTTAAAATGGAGTCCAAATGAAACTTGGTACACCTGTCCACACACCACTCTTATTAACTAGGTGTCCTACCAGGGTGCCCTATCACCCCCATTATGTTCATGTTCAGTTTCAAGTGATGTACATTCCTCTGTTGGTGAAACAGCCAGGCTAAACTATCATGCCAAAAAGTGATCCATTTTGCAAAAGTGTGGTAATTGTGCATTTTTTTGCTTCTGTACAGGGTTCAGTGCCTTCTGTGTTTGGTTAAAATTGTGTTTTGTGCAAGTTAGGATTTTAATAATTGTTTTAGTGCCAACATTCCAAGGAAATGTCCACCATTCCCACAGAGATGACATGTGAAGTTCCATGCAAGTAATGTGTTACAGTCAAATTAAAAAGAACGTTGACCCTTTCACCAGTTGAAGTGCAAACCAAATCAAAATAATGATGAAAATGATTCAAGCTCTTGCAGTGCATTGGAAAAAGGGGCAGAGGCCAAAGACAAGAACAGATTTGAAAATGCAACTGAGGGGGTAACAATCGTTGCATCTACTGGTGACAAAAAATTAACACGCATTAAGATGGGTATTACTTGGTGTGTGAACAGTTGTCTTTAAAAACACAACCACTGCAAACTTATGCTATGCTATCACCACCACCACCACTCACAACATGATTATCTCACTAAAAATGATGAGCAGATGATTAAAAAACAAGAACTCTAAGAAAAACATGCGACGTGTTGCAAATTGTGAAAAAAATTAATCGCAGCAAATCCTTCATGTTCAACAAAGCCAAGATTTCCAGTTCGTTCATTCATAGTCTTAATTTGTACATGCCAATGCCCACTGTATATGGGAATCAATGATAATCTCATTTCAAGCACAAAATGGGCTACCTAGGCATTTTAAATTATTACATGGACACATGGAAAATGCTCAAAGATAGTGAAGGAAAAAAAAGGACAATTGGGGAGGGAAAATGCGCAACTCGGATTGAGCAATGGTGTTGTAAACACATCATATCAACATTTACAATAAAAGAAATGTCATCTTGGCTTGGCATTATTCATTCAGGATTTACAAATGTATTAGGTAAATACAGCAAAACAAAATGGCCGACATATCTAGCTAGTTAATCATGAGACGTGCAAGCAGACATGGTAGTATGCAGCAGAGCAGGTGACAGTGTTGATATTAGTAGACAGCGGTGCAGCAAAGCAAGCAACACAAGAATGACAGTAATTGTTGTTTGTCTTGTTGATGCCTGTCAAAATGTGTTATTTGTCATTGTTGTCATGTTAATATTACGGTCATTTATCAGAACTTGGTGTACTTTAAGCTTCGAGGATACCTGGAGTGTGTTTCCATCGGCAGTCATGGTTGAATTATTAATTTGATAAAAGTCAATGAAATGTGTTGCTTGAAATGTATACTGAATTTATATTCTTTGTGATTGTGTAGACAGCTAGATCCAAGCTTGATTTACTTCTTGTGGCCTACAACTATCATTAAAATCTACATAATCTGCTATTGCTAATCCCCCTCCCCTACTGCAAATTTCAAGATTCTTTGAACCTTTCTACCCTAAAGTTGATAGACTAACTTTACTAAAAGATCAGGAAATCCAAATAAGCAAATTGTTTTAAATTGAAATGACAGCAAAATTGAAATTAACCATTTCCAAGAAACATGCTGAAGAAACTACATGGCTAAACACACTATTGCTGGTACCACAGCCAAGACAGAATATTCTCATGCGCACACTGACCTATCAGACACACGCAGCTAGCTACCTGTGTGTAGCACCTAGACATGTATTCTCCATAATGGAGTAATGGAGTGCACTACACCGATCTTGCTCAAGTGACTCAGCACATGACTTGTAGTTTGTTCCAAGTAATTTGAGAAGTGACCTCTCAAGAAGGACATGAACTATTTAATTGCCAACATGGATCCTTAGTGCATGTTATTTTAACAACTACACTGGATAATCAACAATTGCCCAAAGAAAACTTTAAAACAAAACTGAATACAAACAAATATAAATTATCTAAATAAAAATAATTTTGACAATTCAGCAGAAATTATTTCAATAACCTATCAAACCCCATAATACTGGACATTTTCTTCTTGTTCGACTTACATTACTATAACCACTTTTTGAGTTTTTTTATTAAAAAACATTTAATGACTATTTTAACAATATCCAGACATTAAAAATATTTTTTTACGATTGCACGCTGTACAAATACGACACAATCATGTTAAAAAATTAAAACACTGAAAGCCGCAGAATTCATAATTAGCACCTCTGGCCTAATTACAAAGCTATGCAGGCAAGACTTTGATCTATGTTATATTACAATATTTTTTTGATCACAAATAATTATGGATATATCTTTATCGGAATAAGTATAAATACAATTGTTTTATTCTCAAAAAGCAGTACCTCACACTCTCTCGGGATAAAATTTAGCGAAATTGTAAAAATTTGACTTAAAAAAGTGTAATTTTTCATGTTCATCAGCTCTTCTTATTCTTAACTGTTCACCTTTGTATGAAAATATCATCATGATAAAATGTTATTTCATATAGTTTCAGCTTTTCACAAAAAAAATTGTGATTCCGAAAATTGGATGATTTTAATTTCATATAAAATTGTGTTATGCTGTATGTACATGATTTATAAAAAGGCTGCATTTTGGAATATACAACTCACTCAGTATCTGCCGTAAGCAGACTAACAAACATTTGCATAATATTATAGATAAAGTATTAAATATGCACAATTGTACTAGGGTTTTTCCACATTTCACCAAAGCATAGGCTTGGGTAGATGCAATTACTAACCATTAAGCAGATAAACTTTTTACAGATGCTCAGGATTTTTGAAAAAAAATATATAAACCTGTAATATACGTGTTAATCAATCACCACTCTTTTTGCTACGCCTCTCTATCAAATCCTTTTCAAAGTGGATAACTAACTGTCTTGCAAACAACAGTTGCGCAATTACGTGCAGCGAGCGCGGAATCCTATTTTGGCTGAATTCCAAATTAATATCTGGCTTTCAGGGTTCTCCCATTCATGATTTCAAGATACATCTTCACAGATCAGGTTTGGAAGTCATGATTTGGATTTGTTTATATTTCTAAAAACAATCTGATTGCTGTTTTTCTTCTTGTAAGAAACGTGATCAATAAATAATGGTGCTTAAAAATTTTGATATACATTTGGTATCTCCCAAGTCACTATGAAATGCCAAAAAGCTTGGTGCAGTTTTTCTGGATAGTATGCTTTTCTGTATAAAATAATGTCTTTATAATGCTTGTTCACATAGGCCTAAATGGCTAATAATTTAAAAAAATAATATTGCTAGTTGTGGTACAAATATTGCCTCATTTGATGAACAAGTTCACTGTACTTGAGGGAAAAAATACAGATTTTTGGTCCAAAAACAATCCAAAAAATATACAGGACAAGAATTTTGAATAAAATGTTGGTTAAAAAAATACAAAAAGTATTGGACAATTTATGCCACATAAAAAGGTGCTAAAAGCAGTATGCTTTTTGAGTTAATTAAACTAGCAATTATATACAAGCTAAACATCTGGCAATAACACGTAAGTAGTACATGTCCAATGTTGCATGGCTTAATTACCATGTTGGCTACTAAGAACTTGTTATCTGGGTACACGGGTATACTTGGTATGGAACGATTAGAAATCATACAACTGATCATCTGTAATTGCTGGGTAAATAAGACGGGCTTAATTGGACGGGAACTACGGATTCTCCTTTGAAAGGATAAAACGTGACATAGCTGAAGACCCCAATAGAAAGGCCTACAAAGCTGCCATATCTAGCTTCTTACACTGATCACACCGCTCAATTGACACACTATTTCACAGACACAACTTTAGATATAGATATCTCTCAAAAATTCAGAATCTGTTAAACCTTTACAAAAACAATATAAGGCAGCTTTTTTATTACAAACACACAACTTTTCTACTAGAGTCTTCAATGATAGTAATATAATATCTATGTGATTGGTTATGGTATTTTTTGCAGTACCGTGCAAAAAGCTTTTTAGGTTCTGTTGGTACCTGTTTGTGCTTTAGATTGGAAGGTTTTGGAAGCCCCGGGTGCAAATCCATCATTATAGTTCCCTTTCAATTTGAAGAGTTGAGTGAAATGAGGCTTGCAGTATAGACAGCCGTTCAGTGCTGCATAATTACCCAACTGAAAGAAACAAACAAGGTTTATTAAATATTGAAACAAAATTATAATAAAACAAAATATTTTTAATATTTACTTTGATATATTATTATTAACAACAAAATACACTGACCCCGTACACTCTACCAAATCACTTATTTCGATCACAATCCCAATTTGTTAATGAAGCACAAGCCCACACTGCACTTAAGATACAAGATCGCACACACATTACCAGCAAACTAATGAATTATCAAAACAAGTTATCCGCCGATCACTAGTGTCACTTGCCCTAACAAGGCTCTTGGTCTCTTGCCTATCTCACGGGAGGAAGGAAGGGGTAAAGGAATAGAAGCTAAAGATGATTTCATATCGTGAGTGGGAATCGAACCCGAGACCCCCAGGGCCCCAGTGCCATGACCAGCGAGGGCAAGCCACAAGGGTGTCGCTGGCCCGGGCAAGCTATTTCATGCCCATAAGGTTGTTTTTATGATGATGTCATAGCAAGCCTCAGTGGCATGGAACATTGTGGTCTATGGGTGTGTAAGGGCTTGTGTTCAAGATATAATTTTAGAACCACAAGGCATATCATGATCATGATCAGAACTCTTTCAGATACTCACTTTTTATAGGCTATGATGAGTTTTAAAAAGAGGTTTTTTATGTGTTAAGAATTATAGGATCTTTGTGGGATCACATGACCTCACTGAGGTGAAATTCCCAAAGCTGGTGGATTGTGAGATGAATTAAATACAATATGCTAACAACTGTAGAGGGCCTTCTTCAGTTAGAATTTTGTGACCTCTGACCTTTAAAATAGACCACACAGCAAGTTTAAAGCATGAAACACATTAATTGTATTTGATAAGAATGTTGAACATAAGAGAAGATATCAGTAGCTTCCCACAATGCATTGCTTCCATTGAAGTTTTTGTACAGGTTGTCATGTGAATCGTTAGTGATGAAACACTCTTAAAATGCAAGTTTGTGATCAGTACTGTCAATTTAGCCATGTTTCATCACTTAACGATTCACATCAGTACAAGTACAAAAACCGCCATTGGAAGCAATGCATTGTGGGAATCTACTGAAGCTTCTCTTGTTGAACATTACTACAATATAAACCGGTTAACATTGCTGACATTTTGCATGTACACATGCATTTGGAGTTCTGGCTTTGATGCCTTACAGGCAGAAAATCACTGTTGACATTGGGAAAAAACTTGACTTTTGTTCACTTTTATTTCCATAGTTGTAACAGTAAGCATGCTTGCCAGCAAACATAAAACAATAGCTAGTACAGACGAAGATGTTTTGCCTTGCTGTATACAGGGAAATAAAATGGTTCAATCACGAAACTGTATCAATTCTAGTAGCCATTTTTGAAAGCCCATCAGTATCTAGTGACAATAGTTGGCGAGGTTATAACAGAAGATGGTCTAAAAATCACTGGTTTAACTCAAATTTGATATTTAACAAATTTAAAATGTATTTCAAATGAGACAAGGGTTATTGTTAATGACACAAGGGTACAATGTTGGTTCACAGACATCCCTATTATTCAACTGAGCATTCTAAATTTTACTGACGCTATATTTTGATTTAAAAAAAAAAGACCAGCAACAGTGATAATGGCACTGCCCTATCTAGATGTCTTTGCACTCATGGGGTAGTAAATTTGGGTCCATTTGGGTAATGCTTCTGGAAAAGTCAATCCTACCCCTACCCCTTGCACACCCTACAAAAAAAACCCTACAGTGAAACACCCAAGGCCTCCCTGGTTCGAATCCACACTGAATCTCACACCTCTCTCTTGCTTCTCTCCTGGGGCATGAGAGAGTTAGGGACAGAATTAGCTGACCAATTGTGCGTATTTCAATGTTTGTCAATCAGCGCGACGCGGACTGTGATTGGTTTGAATGTATAGCATGGGCGGGGCACGATCGAACAAAATCTGATTTAAAATGTAAACATGCCCTATTTGAGTCGGGTTTTCGATGCACGGACAGAACAATTCACGTAAGTAAACTTTGTTTCAATAAGCTTTCAATGTTCACAGATTATTCTTCACGGGAGACTTTTGTTCTGTACCGTCATTTACGTCAGACGCGCAATTGGTCGCCTTATTTTGTCCTTGACTATAGATTTCATTAAACGTAGCACTTAGGTTTGTGTAAAATACACATTTATGAACAAGCTTGGTCGTCTTCATGATTCAATTCATTCATTACTTAACATGACCGTAATTAAATAATTGGAAATGGGAACACAAAAACCCAAACAGTTAGACTGAATCCTGTGAATCAGACTCGAGATTTGTAGCTAGTAATCACCTGAATTCACATAATCTTATCTTAAATCCTTCTTAGTATATTATGCAAATCACTGCTAAACAGGCTAGCAGGATTACAGTATATTAGGAATGAATCAGATTTTAATGAAATTCACTTGCACATTTATCGCCAATGGTTGGTCTACTTTTGTTTCTCTTTATTTTCTCTTCTGTGGACAGCAGAATTTATATTATGGGAAAATTATGGGTCCCACTTCTCCACCAATGTGGCCATCACCTCCTTAGATTAATGTGTTCTTTTTCCAATCAAAGTTTTCCCCTTCCCACTGTAGATTTGTTGCTTATTCGAACATTTTTTGGGGGGGGGGGGGGTAAAGGTGGGGTGACTGAGCTAGGGACTGACAATGAGCCAACTACTGCTTCCAGAAGCCTTGTTTCATTTTAATCCAAAATTTAAACATAAAAATACTACAAGTAAACTTGTTGTCTCCCCCTGGCAAGATGGCAGTCTGGAACATGACCTCAGATGACCTTTGACCTTTGTCCATGACCTTTGACATCATCCACATATGAAGGAACCCCTATTGCACCTTAACCCCAAGTCTGGTTTAAATCGGACTTAAACTTTTCAAAGGAGACGCAAAGAACGAAAACCTAACCAAAACCTAACCAAACTGGAACACACAAACATACGGACATTCGCACCCTCGCAATATCCCCTCTGCTTTTCAAGCCAGGGGGATAAAAATGGCTTAAAGGCACATCATCAGTGATACAGTAAATAAGAAAATTGAAAAAAAAATCAAATTCTTTTTGCATGTTTGTAACAAGTATAGGCATCCTAACATATACTGCAAGTGATAAGGCCAAAAGCAACCTAATAATGACCAAATCAAATACTTTAGTAATTGCTGTCAGTATGAACACTTACTACATTATGTAAGTGAACAGAGATTAAGATTTTTGAAAACTGCTGTGTTTTCCCTTTCCTGTCAATTTTTCAGTTGCAAAAAAGAAAAACAATAATTAAGTATGTCACAATTATTTTAAGTGAACCAATTCTTTTGCTTTATATTGTTTTGGCAACTGCTATATTTGGTAGCCAGATGTTCAATTTCAATGCCAATTAAAATGCTGAACTTCATTAAGGCTAAAAAAATATAAAGTTCAAATTTGAATACTGCTAATATTCATACATCATGACACACGTACAAAGGAGAGAACCAAATTTGGTTAAAATTTTAGAACAAATTTCTTTAGAAATTTACCACATTTTGAATTGATTTTTCAAACTGTCCACACCCATTTTTAAATGCAGTTTGCATGCCTGGAAAATATGGGCAATTTGGCAAGCTCATAGCTGGGAAATTGTGGTGTTTGGAGAGAAATTGTTGCCACTTTGCCAGGAAATTTACATTTTTCCATCCCTGGACTGCCAATTTGAGTAGATCAGTGTAACCCTAAAGACAGAAATTTCACTACGGGTGAAGTTAATTTGCATTTAATAAAAATTTATAGAAGAATTAATTTTACCTTGAAAACCAGTGAGAATTATCACTTTGGAGAAAAAACAACTTCATGCCCAAATTTTAAAATTTTTAGTACAATCACAAGTCGCCTAAGATCTTAATAACAATCAACCTTTCAATTGACAATGGCAAATAACCCAGGGTTCAACTGCTCATTTTACAGAATGACAGTGTTACAGAAGAGAGAGAGAGAGAGAGAGAGAAACACAATATTATAAAGTTGATCTGAAAGCACATTCCGGCTCACGCAAGTATGTTCAACTAGATTATTAAGGACTTTCAATCACACAACATGAAACCTGCACATGAATGAAGGTAAACATCTAAACTTTGAATATTCAGATGACATTCAATTCAAAGGGGGAATTACAATCCATTTCTAACAGAACTTAAAGCACAGCAACTCAAATATGTTACTACTCTATTCGATTGCCATTAACATGAGAGAGAAAAAACAATTTGGCAGTTGAGAATCCCCTCCCCCAATATGCTTGTGGTAGTGTTTTTTTTATCTAGGGAATTGGTTTCATTGAAATCATATTCAATTTGGCACAAAGCATATCCATAGATCCTGCTGCAAAATGTCAGAGATACTGCAGTGCAGTATCAAAACAGTTCTGGTTATAGCCCAAATATGTATATTTAGGGAATCAAACATGTTACAGAGTGGTTCATCACAAATCAACAATGATGCATCCATGCATCTGCATATTTTTATCCCCCGCGGACGGCTTTAGCCACCCGAATGAGATATTAATACATGGACACATGGAGTTGATTTGTGATGAAACACTCAGTAACATGTTTGAAACATTTTCAACAACAAAAATCTTTATGAATTATTAATAACGTGTATAGAGGAATAGATTTTCACAATACTACGAAAATGTTCCCAGTTCGACAGAAAACTTTCCTCGTAAAAATTCAATCTAGATCAAAATTTAAAATGAAAACCATTTTGATCCTATTTGATTTCAATACATCAAACTGACACTAGCCTGTGGATACCTAACCC
The DNA here is from genome assembly GCA_023653785.1 of Ophioderma brevispina. Classification (NCBI taxonomy): domain Eukaryota; kingdom Metazoa; phylum Echinodermata; class Ophiuroidea; order Amphilepidida; family Ophiodermatidae; genus Ophioderma; species Ophioderma brevispina. The sequence continues at coordinate 46,408 of JAMKCH010026986.1, forward strand.
AACCTCAAAGTGCCAGAAATATGCAATTTCCCAAAAAAAACATGAAACTAAGCATGACAATGAAAGGTATTTCCGATTTTTCTCATACAACCCTGGGACAAACATTAATATGCTTTGGTAAGTAACTACTTGTTGAACATGTTCTTACATCCATTTAAAATCAGAGAAAAACAAACAAAATTTTGAACTACAGCCCAGGGCAACAGAAAAGTTCTCACTATACTAACCCATGCATCAAAGGTTGCACATAAAATAAAACTGAAGCTGAAGACAGGCCTGCTCCCAAAGGCCAAGCCGTAAGTCAGTGTTATCGATTCATACATGACTGCCAGCATTACCTTACAAAGGTGGCCCCACTTCTCAGAGTACAAAGAATCCTTAGACTAGTAATAAGTGTGCGTCCTGTCATGTAACCTGTTATTGCATTTTGGTGAACCATTGGATTGCTCACTTTTGGGAATGCGTTAATTTGAGGCAATGCTTACATTTGAGGATTAAAATAGAATCAAAACAAACAAACAAAATTAAATTAGCATCCCTTCCCCGACAACTCTATTGGGAAGACCTCGGGCAAATAACAGTATTGGTATGAATGTCTACTTATATGCTGTGGCTAACTTTGGTTCAAACCTATGGGTGAAGTACCAAATTATATATATGTTCAGTTGTTTACCATTTGTACTGGTATTTTGATCATCCTAGGATCCATAGGGAAAAATTGGTATGAGTATTAGGACCTTCTGGTGAGTTATAAGGGGTGTTCTTATATTAATTGGATCTAGACCAGAGTCTCACCCTTTGAATACTGATTTAATTGTGAGTAGTACCTTCATGGTAGTATTGGCTTCACTTTCCAAACCAAGGCAAGACACTTCATTTCATTCCTGATTACTTTAAACTGGCCAAAGCCCCTAGGCGGCCAAGTTCAATGGAATTTTTAGCTCAGAAAGAACATGCTTATACTTTTGGCCAAGTTCGATCGCAGTATGTCCTTATAAGAACATCGGATATGAACAGGCCCATAACCAGGATTTTTTTAGAGGGAAATTTTTATTCCAATAGGGGACTTTCCCCAAAATTGTAAGGGGTGAATTTGGTAAAAGTGGACTATTTTAAGGGGTAAAGGATAGAGCAAGAAGATTGGACTCTGGTGGAATCGAACCCTGGGGCCTCCAGCGCACCATTCCCATGAGCAGGATGGCAAGCCACGGGCCTGGCCAGCAATTTCGTGCCCATTTGAGTGTTGGTACGATGACGTCATCACATCTTTTTGGACTTGGTGTATTTTCTAGCCTCAGTTCATCGAGTTTTGAGTTTTGGTCGTGATAGGGTAGGAATGGGTACACTCTAGTAAGTATGCAATGTGTGTTTACTAGGGTAGTTTCTGTGGCTTCTTGTCCATCTTACCTGAGAATTTTCCTACATTCTGTACATCTGAAGCAGCTCTTGTGATAAGGCTTGCTATCGGCTGTGATCTTTCCAGGATCCACCCGCTCTTACACACACACATTCATTGCTATTTGGTTGACCGGAATCAGACTCTGCAGAGAAAACAAAAACACATAGCATTTAGGGCCTAAATCAATTGCATGTACCTGCATAGATTAAGAAGTTAAATGATAAACAACAAGTACCACTCAAAGCAAGAGTCAGAAATGTCCTCAGTTTTGTGAAGAACTGTCACATCTATGTATTATGATTTGTTTCAGCAATGTGGAAAATTATCTTCTACAGTGCTATTGATTGTCCTGCATCGTAACTACAATACAAATGATGTTCCCAACAGTTGCACTTAAGTCCAGACCTAATTCTATAATGTGTGGTAACTATTTGGGTTGTAGGATATTCCATGATTGGATAGTAAGTTGTTGCATCTGTGTTTTGGCATCACGATTCTCTAGTGAATTTAATGTGTGGTCTCTTCATGAGATACTATAAATCGCAACTTTGTTTGCCGATAACACAAATCTGGCATTTGGTTTGTATACGTTTTAACAATCCACTTTTTTTACACAAATGATTTGCACATCTTGAATGGGAGCATATCCTGGAAACAAAAATTTCTCAGTGAGCCTCTCAGTTAGTCCGTCAACTGCAAGGGTTATCCAGATGAATGAATCCATTCAAGATGTATTCTGGGTTGATAATCATCTATTCTGAATAAATACTGGTGTTGGCGAGTTGTATTTTATCATGTGACAAATAATCCCTTGTTTATCTGTATCAATCAGGTAATTATTAATCCATAATAATCATTATTATCACAATTCATTTTCTTAATTATTTTCTATGAATAGTCCTTTCATATGAACTAATTACGATATTTGGGAGAAATTTCATGTCCCCTGACAGTCCATTTTATTGCCCTTATTCTATCTAATATAACAAAGGGTATGAAGCATTCATTTTTAAAAAAAATGAAATTTGAGATTTGGGTATGACAGGCCATCCATAACAACATTTACTATAGGCAGCCCATCACACAAGTCCATAGTCTCATCATGGGTAAATTTTGCCCTAATGTTGCTCTGTCACCATTATTATTATTATCCTTATCGTAAATATTTTACCAAAGGTGAGGCTGGTAGACTGAAAATGTATGCTGTACTACCGTGTAGTTCTAACACAAACAAATGTATAAAACTACAATGAACTGAGAGTATTTGTTAAGAAACATTCATTTGGTGAAATTAGAAAAAAACAGTACCAATCCATACTCCAAACGCCTGATTAATTATTTCTTTAGAAAAAAAAATGTTATATTATGTCCACTAGTGAAGACATCAAGAATGTTAATACTGGTACAAGGAATACTCATTCTTTACAGATCTCAATGTAATGCAGGATCAGAGAGTAAATAATTGATAACCTCTTACGGACCTTAGTATAGTGTGTTCACTCAAGTGAGGTAAAGTGCACACTTCACTTCTTTCAATTGCTAATCAATGGCTATAACCACGGCCACATCTTCATCCGAGATCAAATGCACTATAGCTGGCTGTTTTGCAATATTTGAAAATATCATTAACGCAGAATTGGAGCTTTCGTTTTATGTCGGCCGTGGTATTTTGGCATTTGACGAGGTGAGGATTGAGTAGTCTGAAAAGCCCCAAAGGCAATGGAATACACCAATTTATGATGTTACCATTTTCACTTGCCCTTTTGATCATTCAATTATTAATATCCTGTTTCGGAGCGGCAATACCGAATATTGTTGTTTTGAGTGAAAATCTAGAACTCTGAAGGCTGTCTTGTCCTGAATGGAAGCTTCTAAGATTGCTTACAACACCTTGCGCTCAAAGCAGAATATTAGTTAGCAAAAATAGCTCAGTGAGCAATGGATGTTTTGATCACAAATACCAAATAGGGGGCCTCTTACCAAATCAATATAGGTATATATAAAGACAAATATTATGCTAACATACAGCATGGCAATTATGCATATATATCAGTGGTACATATAAGAGAAAGGGGCCCAGAGCAACCCTTTCAGGCAACTTCCTCAGGAAAATCTTTCCTGAACCAGTATAGTAAATATTGTATACATCTCTCCTAAAGTCCAGTTTACTATTAAAGCCTACATGTTGTCCAGCTGAAGTTAAAGAGACATGAGCATGCCTTTATTCTCTAACTTGTGCATAAAACCTCAAAATGTTCTCGGTAGGTGTTCTAAAACTAATAAGGTGCAAATTAAGAGAAATTTATATATCCTCAAAAAATCTCCTCCTGTCACATTAAGTATCACCAATTAGTTTTATCAATTCTATCTGGGGACATTTCTTCTTTTTGGGAACCTGGATAAAAATTTAAGTCCCCTCAAGCTAACTAATATTAGTTCTTAGAGACTGTCTGTTTCCCTAATTTTAATATTATGTAATAAGTTGCATCACAGTTTTGTAAACACAGCCCGTCTGTATATAGTCAAATTGTCCTGTAGGCCAAACTTGAGGGAAGGGTGTTGGCTGATAATTAAACTAGCCTCGTTTTGACTGAAAAAAATTCAAAAGGTAATATTTTTAGCAGCTAAATGGGCCAAATCCTAGATGGGGCTATTTTTGTCATTGAGTACATACCCCTAAGAAAACTAGAACTTCAGTGACTTCAAAATCACTCACTTTTTCTCTTTACCATGTAGGGGTGGTGGTAAAAGCTATGGAAGGGGGTACATCTCTTTCATACAAGGTCAGGTGACATGACCTTGGATTACATTTTGAAAGCAGGGCAAAATACGCGAAATATTTAAAGAAAAAACCTTTCTAAATGATGTCAATCATTAAAAAGTCAATGAAAACAATTTTTAGGAATCTGTATACGACATGGTTTCAGAATTGACTATAGGTTTTAGTGCCAAAGTGTGAACAAATTCATATCTCAACAAAAATAACCATGTTTAATTTTTAAGATGTCCTTTCTAGGGTAAAATTGTTCGTAGATTATGAATTTTTATTCGAAAACCCTGTACCATACACCATTGTGCTACAAAATATTGATTTGTGGCCTATTTTGTCTGAAAATCACACTTTTCGGGTGACAAAAATTTTCACCTACCAACTTTGAATACTTACAGAGTCTACAATATACATATATATGACCCTTTATAATGTTAATATATCAGTTAAAGGTAATAACTTATGGATTCAAGTATTTGTTTTATCAAATATTTCATAATTTGCACACCAGAACCATTCAAATTTGACATGTCCCGTGACAAACGACATTCAAAATTTAGCATTTCGAACAAAAATTTTGCTTTGCACAATCACATCTCTGGAAAGGAAGGGTCTACAGTGATGGTTTTCCTGTCAGTTTACGGAGATTTTAATAAGCTTCAAATTGATACCTAACTTGATTCATTTCAAGTATAGGAATAATTCCAAAAATACAAAAATGTTTCCCCTACCCCTTGATTTTTCCAGTGCGTGAAAAAAATATTGTTGTTCAATAAAATTGGAACTACGAGAAAACTAAAAGAGCTATAGGCTTGAAAATTTAATCGATTATGCCCAAAGCATGTCCCTACATAGTTATGGTATTAACTTTTTTTTACCTTGTCTAAAATTGGAGACATTTTTTTTTATCAATTTGCTGGATCCAAATTTTACCTAAAATTCCGCGTTTCGAGAACCCGCAAAAAAAAACTGAAAAGGGTGACATTGTTGAAAAGTTAATCGATTATGCCCAAGACATATTTCCACAAGAATATAGTATCAAATTTTTGTCAAACTGCAAAATATTTGAGAAAATTTTTTTTTATCAAAGCAAGATGCAATTATCAGCAAAATACCATAGGTTTCTATGGACTTGGCATTGCGCGATACCCCAAAATGCGATATCTCGGAACGCATCAAACATTTTGCATTTTTGACTTCAGATTTGGATTCTACACAAAATTTTAACCTAGAAAACATGTTTTGTTTCACTGTTAAAGCACCTTCACATTTTTACACTTTTGGCAGTAAAACCTAGGTCAAATCTGAAACCATGTCATACTGGGGTTTTTTTTTACTGAAGAACTGTGCAATTCACCAAGATATACATTTTAAGGGGTCAGTGACACAAAGACGTAACTCCATTTTGGTCATTTGGAGAAAACTGATTTTAAAATAGTTGTCTACTTGTTTTAATTGTGCCTTTGAAAGTTAACCCATGGTTCAACTGACCATTAATTTATTAAGATTTTTGGTAGGTCATTTATTTGTCACTATTTGGTATCAGAAAAAAAATGGGCCTTATTTTAGTAACAACATCTCATATTTTTCATAAATGGAGTTACGTCTTTGTGTCACTGACCCCTCGATTTGCTTTTTTAAATAAACTTAAAGGTGCACAATGGCATAGAGAAATATTCAGGCATAATGAATGGACCCTTACTGAAATCACTTCCACAAATTTTTAAACTATTTGGATTCCTATGATTGTTTAGAGGTTCCAGATTAAAGGGGCATGGCCTGATTTCATTATATAAAATTGTCCTCTTCATCGGACAACCTTGACGCCCATACCACATCTGTTAAGTTTCACGCCGATATTTCAATCCAATTTGATATAAGCGCTAAAAACAAGATTTTGTAAGCCCCGTAGAGTAGGCCTACTGTGTAAGACTAACATTGCTCAACCAAAATGGGGCAAGTTTTCACTCATAACATCCAAACCAAACATCTTTTTAGTGCTAAGATTTTGCAGGCTGAATGAAAAAATAGCTTTCTTCAGATGCCAACATTTTGACCACTTCCGGTAAAATTGGGGGATGGGTCCTGGGGACTAGGCTATTTGCGGTCGGGCCATGCCCCAATCAACAAATCGCTGCTTGTCCCTTTAACTGAAATGACTGCATGCCTATTTATGGTCAGGATCAGAATTAACATGGATTTTTTAATTCCTATTTTTGCCTGTGAAAAGACTTTACATGCTGGAAACACGATACCACCAATCCAATTGGTAGACATGTTTTCATTTTTCTTATCAGGTACAGATCATTTCTCTCTTCAAGAAGTATCCTCATTGTTCCATTTGTTATTCACAGGGCCTGGTAACTGAAGGTTTTCTATTGACAACACCAGATAAAACTCTAAAATATCAATTCATCATTTACTGAAAATATGTAAGCTTCACTATAAATCACAAATTGTAATCATTTTTTAAAATTAGTTAAAGTAGTATAAAATTAACATACACACAACCGCCTCCAAAAATACTTTCAAACCACCTAAAACACATCTCAGCTCAATTTCAGCCATAAAAACCGAAATGCTTTATGATTTGTTATGAAGCTCTAGGAATATTTGTGGGCATAACTACATGTACATCATTCACGAAATTGCCTTAGTCAGCATCCTCATATCTTTATTCATGTTTTGGAATGTTAATGGCTGCCATTGAATCATGAAAAATCAAGACATTCAGCTGATATTAAAAAATAAAATTTAACAAAAATTAAAGTGGTCACATAACTCATATTAACAGGTGTACATATACAGTGGTAAAAGTATTTAACTGCCGCCTCTAATTTAAACTGAAAACTTCATTTTAATGCACACAAATGTACATTATTACGCCCCTGGATAATGCATTTACAATACTAATTTCATATCCTTTACCTTTCATACAAACAGCCTCCATTATATTTAAAGCTCTTTATATACTAGCCTTTTACTTCATGAAGGTTTGATAACCCATTCCAAAGACGACCGGACCCCCTTAGGCTATATGCCATCAAATAAGCGACTGACCTTTTTACTCATACATCACATTTCAGGGAGGCTGATTAAGTGAAATAGCAAACAATTTGAGGAAAAAAAACAATGTCCTTTCATTTTCCTCCACAAGGTATTATTTGACAAATTACCAGCTTATAAAACAAGTGCAAGACAAGACCTATCAAGAACAAGAAAAAGCCAATGTCCACCTGGATGCATAGATTTTTAATGTCTACTTAAGATTTTGGCATAGAGATTCAGTGATACCGAGGAGAAAGTCTCAAATCAGCAGACGAATCGTACTTAAAGAATACCACAAACATTGCTCAATTGGGTGGCAGTTGTTGCCATTATAGGGGACTAAACTCAAAAGCAGTCCCCGTCTTTTGTCAGGAGCGGGGGTTTAATAAGCAGTTTGCTCTTACCATATTCAGTGCACGATACCTCTTAGTAGATGCATGTAAACCCTTCAGCTGTGTTGTGCTATGAGTCAGTGAGGAGAAAGAGAGAGAGGAGAGCCGCCAATTGTGCATGTACCCAAATGCAGTGGGCTTTGTGGCTGCACTACTACTAGCTATGTGTGAACCACCTTACGCAGTATCAACTCAATACTGAAATGTACGTACATATCCAGGCAAAGGCAAAAATCCGTGTTCCTAACCATAGACTAGACAAATCGGCAGATACCAGCCAGGCTTTACATTTGATTATGCAGCAAAGGAGGATTTTCCCCAGTGCAAATATAGCGAGCATCATTCCAATATTATAATTCCTTCGAACTTGGCTTTGAAATTATAATCCCTTTCCCCTACCGCAATGATAAGTGCCGCTGTGCCTAATATAAGGCAAAATGTTAGACTTGTTTTAGGGAAGGCATACTGTTATTGTTGGAGTGTGGAATTTTTGGATGGGAGTTTTTATTTTCACGCTTCTGGATTTGCTATGTTTGAAAATGGCACATGCCATTTATCAAAGCAATGCAGGGAAACTTCAATGATAAAAGGTGGTATTGTGTCAGATTACAATATAACACATACTAGACGCATACTAGTATGGGGTATTTTTTTTCTTTGAATGCATAAGCTGAGGGTACAAACCAAACCTCTGACTATATTCCTGAAGTCAATTAATTTTTCTGCTATTTATCATTTTTGCATGAGTTCAATTCAAACTCTCTAATTGCCTTACTTAATCTCATTCAACAAATAACATGGTTAATTTTTCTTGTCTGTAGTCTGAATGAAATCACTGTAGTAATTTTCATAAATAACCAAAAGTGAAAATATAACATATAAAAATTGGACATTTTTTGCAATAGAATTGCTGCCAACATAAGAATATGTGGATTACAAATCTAACAAAAACTCAACATTTATTAGGGTGGCCTTGACAGGTCTTAAATGAAGCACTGTTGAATGGTGGAAACTAACAAAAATGCTAAACATCTGCCCAAACAATACTTTTTGGTGGTCATGGTAATAGAAGACAATTACATATTTGTCATCCCACCAACCCCATTGTCTCAATTTGTATTTTCATTTACTTTCATTTATCATAGGCCCTATACATTAATTGGTGAAGGAAAGTTTGACCTCAAGGTTTCTAGGTATCATCCCCGAATGCAATTAGTATAATACAAGTTCTGAACTTGATATTGGTGAGATGAGAATGTAACAAACCACATTACATTCACTTAATGACTTCTCTCTCACATCAGAACTTCTCTCTCATCCACTTCGTGGATGCAAGCACTTTTGTCATGGGAAATGTCCTAAAAAATTGAAATGCTCAATTTGATCTTGATGTATACATATAGGGATATTTATTTATTTACATACTTGGTCAATGAATGCTGACTAAATGACCCTCAAATGACAATAATTTTACAGTGTGCAATGTTGTGCATTTGATTCAAAGCTAACAGACATATTAAACATAAAAATACTAACAAAAACAACAAAAACATCACAGTTCCCTGATATAAAGCTTTCAAGATAATTTTCCCTACTTTCCTCCTCCTCCCAAGTAATCATTTATTCTGAACACTTAATGCTACCTGTAAATGCAACTCTAGCCTTTATCCTAACTGTCCAAATCCAAATTTTAAGAAAAATGAGTACAAATGGAATTCACATTAATGGTCTCAGAATACATATTTAAAATTGCAGTATGATTGAATGCGCTGAGACATAAAGTCAGAAAAACCCAAACTCTCAGCAACCTCGTCGGTCGACTTATCGTCATTGGGTTACTACCCAACTAACTTTTCTGTCATGACATTCCTTGGTAGATCCTCAAAAAAAGGTGTCTCAGAAAAATTTGGCAACGAAGACTTACAATATGCTTTTGTTCATTTATCCATAAATGTCCCATCTCCTGAAGGAGTTTCTGACGAAGGGGAAGAAGAGTGGGAAATTTGGATCGGCGGAAGGGAAGAAGGAGAGAGGGGGGGGGTCGGGAAACCCAGGAGACATCATGACAATGTGTATACCATGTCTACAAACAAGTGTCCCACATGATGTCACCTGCCGCATTTTTGTTGCCTATGTTTTATGAACCCGCAATTCACACACTGCGAACACTGCATGAATCATTGGCATTTTTTGGTGTTTGGTGCCATAAGAGTTAAAGGGTCAAAAGGTCCTCTGTGGGCCAATAAAGTGCAAAATGTGCCTCTCACATAGTGCTCCATGCACATCCCAAATTTGCAACAAAAAAAAAAAAAAATCGTTACCTGTGGGTCAAGTTTTTTTTAAAAAAAAAAAAAAAGTAACATTTAATTTTTGTTTTCTTGAAATACTTTCATTTCACATACAGTTTGCATTAAGATAAGGGATAATAGGAAGATGAAATACGATCTTGTATGCACAGTCATGAAACAGCAAGTTACAAGCCTACTATTTCAAAATTTAATGTTGCTTATTATAATTATCAATTCTTACCTCTGTCTGGGTTTGTGTTAACAAAAATATCCAGCAACCTCATGCAACCATCATAACAACTAACTCACAGTCTACAGCCTCAATCTTTATGCCCCTGGACTTGCCACTATATCACAGGAGGATATTAGAGCAGGGAAAGAATTTTGTATTGTGTCACCACCCTCATGAAATTCGGCAGCCCTCAACATAATAGACTGCATGTTGAAGGATGTGGTGGCAGAATACTGAATTCATCCCAAGCAATAATAGCACATTTTTGAAAATTATGCCCCCCCATTTTTCAAAATTTTGAGATTTTTTGCAGAACCTGTGTTGGAAATCTCTTGGAAACTATGGTACCCTGTGAAGAATGCTTAAAAAGTGTGTATTTGTCCTAACAGAAATGATGTTGATATTTGTGGATCTCCAATGTACTTCAACGGTGACCGCCCAAAATGCAAAATTTCTGCCGATCCCGTATGAAAGGCATTATCCTCACAAAAATTACTCATTTTGACTTGCGTAAGCCACCGAATAGTTTAATGGTGAGTGTAGACAAGTACATGATAGCGATTTCAATATTGAAGGGACATTTCCAGCGGCTGTTGAATTACAACCGGGGATCAGCATTCAATTGCAAATTCCTTCTTTGGTGTCAATAAAGAAAGCAAGCTTCACAATTTGCGAATAGTTTTACGCAGCCAATTACCAGTGTGCAAACCCTGCAAATCATTTCAAAAATTTGAAAACTGGGAGAAATTCTTCAAAATTACTTGTTGCTTTAATTTTATACCACCTATAAAATTTTCACAACATTTCCTTGAATTTTTTCCATCTGGTTTGATTTTGAGATACAAAATAGTATATATTACACATATTTTGTAATAAAAAGTCCAACTTTACACGTGAGTATGCTTACTTTTCTTTTTTTGAGGAAAACGATCACTAGTCTGCATTATTTATTATGAAACTAGACAATTAACCGGAACTACCTGGTGCATGCATAATTGAACATGTCTCCCTAAATCGAGAATGAATGGCCTAAGAATAATACCTTTATTAAACAAAAGCAGCCATTTTTATTTTGATAAGTTCTCCAGCAAGCATCATTCATTAATACACCTGAAAAGCACTGAAAACAATCCCACGCTAACTCCCATCATGACAACACAAAACAAAACCATATGTACTTTTCAATACCAATTTACACTCACAACAAACTTGGCTGTCCTCTTTAGTTTGACGACGTTGATGACGCGCTCTGTGAGGGGTCTATGATTACCGCCTCATTAGCATTTTTCATTCTTTTGGATAATTGGCATTGTTTTCTCAATGCTGCAATGGTGTTTTCAATTTCGGTTTGCTCTTCTTCCATTTTTCCCCCTAGTCAGTCTTGCTCGCTGTGCCGTTGTTTGGATGAATTTCAATGTACCACGTTACGCTCCTTTGTTCTGATAGTAGTTTTTTAAGTATTTACATTTCCGGACCCAGAGACCATTTGCAAGACTTCCAATTCTTCCAAAAGAAAAACAGAGTAACAGAATCCACTTCACACAATGTTACTTACTTTCACTAAAGTCTACGATCACTGTTATAAAATGAAAGTTCACGGACACCTTATCATATGGCAAAAATTCAAGCAACAATTCAAGAACTGGTCTCTTTCCGTTTTCCTGTGAATTCATGGATAGAATAGGAAACAACCGGCTTGCAACTTGTCGATACCTTTGCTGTTAGTCACAGAAACACAGGAAGTAAAGCTCTCACCCAGATTTTTTTTCACATGGTGCAAATTTCACTGGCAGCTATTATCTCATTTACACTGGTTATTGAAAGCTGGTGGTAGTGGTAGCAGTGGAGGTGTACATGCACTGGTAGTTGGTGTCAACCTTGGGTAAATAGTCTCTCCGGTTATTAAAACACATATTAGTTTTTCACCATTTGTCGCCTTGATCACATTGTCAGTTCATTGAGCGCAATTTGAATACTACAGACAAGGTCATTTGGTTCCCATACCATTGACAAGTAGGCGTGGATGGATAACCCTCTTTACCAAAGCAGTGGATAGAACCACCAAACCTACAGCCATTCCAGCCTATAGGTTATCTTTCAGCACAGCGGCCTGTAGTCGGGACATGGCACATTCCGATACAATGGCAGCATGGCAATTTCATGATCACGTTGCCGGCCTCCCTGCACTCATCACTCCATGTATGGCGTTGGGCAACTCCCCTTGACCTTGTCTGAACCTGACCTTTAGGACACTGGGCAGGAGGTTTGCCGGGTGACCAAATCCTAAACAAACTTGGAAATATGAAACCCAGACGTAGTAAGTGGTGTACTTTTGGATTATATTTGTCACGACAGCCATGGCCATGTTTTTAATGGCCCAGAATAAGTTCACCTTGGGTGTGAAATACTTTCCACGGAATTCTTAGTAAGTATTTGGTCCACAACAAGTATGTCAATATCATAGTTTAAACAATTAAACATTAAATGCCTCCACATATGGTCATAACATAGATATGGTCATAATATTTAAAACCATTTCAGGTATTATGAATTCACTACTTAATTGTTTATTTTTCAATCTCAAGTTTTCCCATGACTTGCCTTCGCCACTGCTAGTGCTTTCATATTTGTGAGGATACAATTCACCAAACACAATAAAAATACTTAATAATATACGCCATTGGCTTAAGATTTCCAGGATTGGGGCCCACTTTAGGGCATTTCCCCTAATTTTTTTTTCTTTCCCCCCCCAGACCAGAAGAAAAATGACTGGATTTTTGGTAAATAAAACAATTTGGGGCCAAAAATCACCAAATTTGGGCAAATATCCCACGATTTTAGGCCAAAATTTCTAAATCTCAACTTTTGGAATCCCCCCCCACCCGAGCCAGTTCACTTTTTGCCCCACAAAATTTCACTTTTGCCCACAAAATTTCAACTTCCCCCTCCCTGTCCCCCTGAAAAAGAAGTCTGGTGCCACCACTGGGGTGGGGACTTTGGAATTTGATGTATTGGTTTTTTAAAAAGTAGTTTAAGATTATTGGGGGCTCAAGGGTATGTTGAGGCCCCACCAAAAATTATTGGGGGTGCGCCCGTCTGCCCAAGTTCCCCCCCCCCCCCTTCCTAAGCCTTGATACCATTTTGTTTTGCTTTACAATATTTTCTTTGTTTGGGGGTCTAGGAAGATTTTTTCAGGTTATCTCTTAGGAACCCGACAGGAAAATTCCAGCAAATATATTTATCAATTTAAATAACTGAACCTAGGCCTAATTTGGAAATGACAATTATGTAATACAAACTACATAGATTCAGCAATTTAAATTCTGGTTTTAACTGTTTTCGTATCAAGTGGCAGCTAAATCAATGGCACCACAGGAACCAAATCAGCTGAGGCTCACACAAGAGTGATTTTGTGTCTGGTAGCCAATACTTAATTTACAAGACGCTATGATTCAGCTGACTTGGGAATTACTGTACCAAGAAAGAGTCAAGGAAAGGTATGATTGTGCCTGCAAAATGCCATATTCTGTTGACCCTCATGATTAAATATTCATTAGTCAAAAAACACTTAGTCATGTGAAAAAGAAAAACATGTTATCCCACAACAAGATTTACGATGTCCACTCATAACGCGTTCTTAGTTGGCATTTGGGAAAGGAGGTTATGGAGACAAATGGGGGTTAGGGAAAGGAAATGGTATAGAATGTGGAGGAGGGAGATTTGGACTATAAAAAAAAAACAAAAAAAAAAAAGAAAACCAAAAAAAGAAGGAAATGTGGAAGGGAAAGGAAATTTGTAAGGGAATTGGAAGGACAGGGAAAGGGGATTGGGAAGGGGAATGGGATTGGGAAGGGGATTGGAGAGAAGTTGGATTGGGAAAGAATTGGGGATTGGGAAGCGTGGAGAAATGGAGAATGGGATTGGGGAAGGGATTGGGAAGGAGATGGGCTTGAAAAGGGATTGGGATGTGGATTTAGGATTGGGTAAGGGGATTAGGATTGGGATTGGGAAGGGTTGGTTGTAAACCTAGTATTGAAAATGGGAACTGGATTGTTCAAGAATACATTTCACATAATTCCGCTTTACCAAATTATACAAAACACATCGCTGAAGCATTGGAGAGTTGATCAAAACATAGCAAAGCTCAGAGAATCTTCTCACTGAAAATTACAGGACAGAGGCCATTCATGTTCGTAAAGTGACAATGGCTTCGCAGGGACTACTGCGAACTCCCTTTGCAACTCTCAAAAAAAACACTGGCTTTCAAATGTGTCCCAATGGCCACCAAGAAGGTCACACATTGAAAAAGGCTAGAAGTCTTGACGAACTTTTCTTTTCCTTACTGGCAAATGAAAGCTAAAACATGGAATTCTCTATATGAAAGGGAAAAGATGTAACAATAATCTGAAGATATCAATGTGCTTAGTTGTTTTTTTTTTTTTTTGGCAAGTCAATAAGATGAGCATAAGGTTGTCTATTTAGCCCACAAATATCAGTTCTTGAACTACTAGTGTCACTGCTTTTGTGATCCACCTTACCTTCACTCCTATTAGCAACGTACTCAGATGACTGGCTTTGACGCTTAGCAAGGACCCTTGGCCTTATCATATGAAGGTTCCCATTTTGCATGTAATGGCACAAGTTAGTTGCAAATTTGATTCATCCACTTTAAAATCCAATTTGTTTTCAGCCCATTTTCTAACTTGACTCATCACTTGCCTCATGACCTTTGACCTTGATATGTGACCCTTGCTCATATGAAAAAAAGGTTCCCAAGGGGCATGTATGACCTAAGTTCTGACTTGGACTTCTCGAAGAGGCCAATAAGGGGGGGGGGGGGGGGTGTGTTTTCAGGCCCATTTTTTTTTATCATTCAAGGATACATGGTGCGATCGTGCCATTATGTGTCTTCATTTGATGATGGCAATGCGTCATACGGGACTTATTGCATTTTTCTCACCTCAGTACATTGGTGTTTTGTTTCTGTTTGATACTGTTAGGGTTAATACACTACAAATATCAATCAATCACAATCGAACTGTGTAGAAGAAATAAAAATCTGTTGATATCAGTTAGTTTTAGTATTTCAGCACAGGAAAGAAATAGAGACTTACGTTTTAACCTTAAATTAAGTATGAGTCAACCAGAAAATCAACCTGTACTCCCAGATAACTCACCTGCAGAGACCAGATTCAGTTTTATTGCACAGTTGTAACTTACTTTCATTCAAATTTTGACAATTACTTCAGTCTTTTTATGATTTAAGCATGGTCAAATTTCAAAGTGAAATTTCGTCAATTTGACACAAAATAGTCTTCCCCAGAAGAAACCAAGCGGGATTATTTTTGGCCGTTAAAGGTCCATAGTCCAATCACTAATAGCTCGTCTCCAAACCTAGATTTTTACCGGAGTGGTCAAACTTTTGGTACAGAGCTAGCTACATGTTTTCTCATTGACCCTGTGAATGTTAGGGCTGATGTTTGGTTTGGAGTTTATGAGCGAAAATGTGGCCCCTTTTGGTCGTTAATTTTACAGGGGACTCTATAGGGGATTACCAAATCACTGTTCTTCGCTGGCACATCAAAACGGATTGAAATATCGGCGCGAAAACTTTACAGATAGGGATTTTGGTTCGGTAATTCTATCAAAATGAATACTTCATATACTTTATCAGGTCACTCCTCTCCCCCCCCCCTTTACTCTTTTGGAGTAAAACTCAAACATTTGTATAATTGGTGCATATCCTTCGTGTACCTTAATGTGTTGAAATAACACATTTTGTGACCCTATGTACTTTCCCTGACCGCTTTCTCGGCAAACTGAAGAACAAAATTCACTTCATAGCCAGGGTACAATAATCTGCTTTAACAGTTAATTCCTGAAGGACATGCAAAAGTCTCCAGTAACCCCCTTATGTTTACCTAAACTTTCACTGCACCAAATATGGAATGATTTAAGGGTTTCACCCTCCGATGCAAGCTTGGTTCTAAGAATTTCTCTGGATTCTGGATTTCCTTTTATCAATTAGGCATTTCTCCTTTTCCGCAGTGATGCATGTCTTTAACAATAAGCTTGTGCTCAGTTGACTAGGACAGATTTAAGGTTTCCAGCACACCAGGTATTGGTGTGTTGTAGGGCGAGTGTTGGAAAGGAAAAAAGAAACACTGATTCACCATTTCGCACGACTATTGAAATAAAGTTAATTCTCTAATCTATTGCCAAATATTTGAGAATGATACATGATTTAGTAAAATCGGATTTTGCTACTGGCCATTCTTTGGGAAGTTTCACATGGTGACCAACTTTATCCCCCCCCCCCCCCCCCCCCCCCCCCCCCCTGACAACTCAACTCAATCTAGCAAAAGGTAAACTTTTGGGGTAGAAGATGCCAAAACCTACCAAAAATAATGTTTCACTTTCGCTAGATTATTTATTTTGTCATAGGGAAAATAAAAGGTTCGGTACCATGGTACCTCCCAAGAATGGCCCTCCTACCCCTAAGGGGCCCTTCCCAAAGCATGGCCCTAATATTTCAATCATAGTTATTTCAAATGGGTCGACATATGTGTTAATTCTTGCACTTGCTTGACATATAACAAAAACTCTAAACATCCCTTTGTATGCGATTTACAATGCGGCACTAACGACATGTTTTTGGTCCCCCTAAACCTCAGCAAAAATACAGCTCCTTCAGAGTTTTATCTCTGAGAGAATGCCGACCCTATTTGCCAAAACAAAAAAAAAAAAAAACCCAAAAAATACATCGGGTCTCGGACCGCTTGTGTCGCCAGCCTCGTCTGGGTTAGTGAATGATAGGCCTAACATGACATTTGACCTTGATATGTGACCTTGATCTCATAAACAATGAAGGTTTGCATGTAAACTCCATACACCAAGTTTGGTTCCCATTGAATTTTACATTTTCATCCTATCTTACACACTTGACCTCAATGACCTTGACCTCTGGTATGTGACCTTTGACCTCATCAACATTGAAGATCCCATGTTGCAACCAATGATTCAAGTTTGGTTCCAAAATTAATTCAACAACTTTTTAAATGAGGTCATTTTACATTTTCAGCCTATTTTAACAACTTGACCTCACATGACCTTTGACCTTGGTCTATGTAACCTTTGACTCAACAATTGAGAGATCCCATATTGCACCTATGATTCAAGTTTGGTGCCAATGGAACTTCAACTTTTCAAATGAGGTTCCAATTTACATTTTTTCAGCCAATTTTACAAAACTTGACCTCAAATGACCTTTGACCTGCTTGGCATGTGACCTTTGACCTCTCAAAAATGGGGAATGCCATGTTGCACCTGTGATCCAAGTTATGGTTAAATCCTCAAAGTATGAGGATATTACAGCGCAACTGTTACCCTTTTCACAACAGACAGCAACAGAATCAACAGACAACAACAGACAACAACAGTGGACAAAGTGATCCCTATGGTTCTTCCTGCCTTAGGGCAGGCGACACAAACCGGCAAGATCCCCCTCCTATTTGATCATATGCAGTCCCTGTTGCCAGAAAAGTCTATTGCCAGAAAAGTCATCCCACTCAAGATTCAACTATTTAAGTTGATACAAAATATCATCAATCACTAACATTTTCATCAAAAGCAAGCTCAAGCTTTGGACAAACTTGTTATTGTAATAATTAGAAAAATAACATTTGGGTTGCCTTCCCCTACTCCACTTCATTCCCAAAAGGACACTGCTGCCCAATACCCCAAATCAAAATTTTCAAGAAGTAAAATAAAAAGTATATGACATGTGTCGACTTCAAATCTCATGGTTTGTCCTATAGTTATGTAACCTCAGCTGACTACAACTCGGATGTGGAAGTGATTAGAAACAACCTCTTGTTGTGTAAATGATTGTTTTATCTTGGTCACATAAATAAGCAAGTTGTGTTCCCAGTCAGATTCAGACTCGCATTACAAACGTCTATGCTTGCAACCTTCTGCACACTAGACAAGATGTTTTACCACTAGACCATGGGGACGAGTTCGTAGCTGTAAAAGAGGTCAACTTGGGCTCTAATTCCGGAGCATACCTACCTACCTAAAATAGAAAAGGCAACTCGACACAATGAGACTACCTAGATCAACGGAAATCAATAGTGAACGGAATAAAGCTCACATACAAACTACTGCTTATCGATTGATCATGGGTTGGGTTTTGAAACAAACCAAAGTAGCTTATACATTATCAAGAATTTGGGTAAGTACGCCAGGGGTGCAGAAATGCAGGAGCTGGGAGCGTCGCTCTGAGGAAATGGTTGGAAGTCTTGTAGGTACCTATGTGACCATTGCATTTGCTTCTGAGGAAAGACACTTTCGGCACCCCTGACTGGTACGGCATTACTGGAATTAGAGGCAGGTAAACTAATTCCGCATTAGTAGCAGAAGTTCAATGATAGATTAATCAGCAAGCCTTAGTTCAGAAGTCTCAACACCCTTGAAGGAAGTGGAGGTGGAAGTGTTCAACACCTAAGGCAAGTCTGCAGACCACACACTGACTGAAATTGTTTGCAACAGCTTTCTGTAATTTTCAGGAAGGTGCTCATTAGGATGGTTAAATATAACAACAAAACTTCGGGAAAAGTTTTGTTGTTGTTGTCATCTTCTGATGAACTGAATGTGTTGTCTGCTCTTTTCCTTTTTAATTAGCAAATTGTTCATATGAAAAATATGCCGTCAGGTTTATTGTTGAGTTTGCAACACCGATTTGACACTTGTTTGGCACCTCAACTGCCATGCTGGTGTCTGCAGTATAGCTGTGGGCAACTCTCAATAGAGTGAAACCTGGTCATTACAATGTCTGTCACAAGGTTAAAGTAAAAGGAGTTAATATATCAGGCGCAGATGAATCGGAATTTTCTGTTTTTTTTAAAAAAAAAAAAAAAAAAACATCAATGTCACTTGAGGTCCCAAAAAGGCTAAAAAACTGACAAAGAACTTCTTAGTTCTATTGTAAAGTCAAGGCTACAATTAAAAGTTGAGAGCTTCAAAGTACTTTAGGGGGGTTTCAGTCCCAGGATTTAGATCATGGAAAGAAAATTCCAACCACCACCCCAAAAATCTCAAAATCAAAACTTCAGGACATTTGCGTCACCAAGAAATGTGTGACTTCTTTCAAAGAAGCCACCTCATCTGTCATTGTGTTTTGGTCAATAAATAAATCCTTTCAACCAAATTGGATAGGATTTTAAGAATAGCTAAAAAATTGTGACTTTAATGTTTCCACATTGGCACTTTGTTAGTTCACGTTGCTTGGTATTTTCTATTGTAAGTGAAATAATATCTGATTCAGGGACAACTGTTTTAACACATCCAAATTTATACACCTCATACACATAAAAGATTGGCTATTTTGACGAAGATATGGCTAACAGTGTAAGGCTTGGACTTAGAGGAAAAAGATTAACTTCTTCCTATTAATTTTACTACATGTACACAATGACCTGTATCCAAAAGGACATTGCCTCAAGTTATGGCGAACACCAGAAAGGCATACCATGCAGAGGTGCCCTATGAAGACAAGGCACAGCAATATCTTTATGGTACCAACTTCACCAGCTTTTGAGCTTCTGCAATGTAGGATCTCTATTACCAATATCAGTACACGCATGATAGAACTAGAAGGAAATGATACTAAGGCCTAAAAAAAAATTGTTTGATTGGCGTACCCGACCGACCCTGAGTTTTACCGCCGACCTAAATATTTTAATTTTTTTGTGTGCCAAAAAAAAAAAGTTTTAAAAAACCACGTAAAACAAATATTTTTACTTTTTTTATTTTTTTGTTCTTTTGGTTTTGTGTTTTTTTCAAAATGACCAAATATTAAAGATCTGTTTACAGAAAAAAAGTGAAGAAGATGTGCCATGTGTTTTTGTAGTGTGTCATATACAGACAGACTGTCACAACAAAAAAAAACTATACAATCAAAGATTATTTTTTGGGCCAGAAATTTTAAGTTCCATCTCAACTGGAGTTTACTGAGTCTTTTGGAGTGCTGACAAGCTTCATGAATTTTAGTTGGTGTAATGGGGGAATTGGTTAGGAGTTATGCATAATTATCTGAGACAGTTGAAAAAACCTTTGGGCCAGTGTCGGATTATCCTGATATCAACAAAGTTGCCATTGAAAAATTCACCTTCAATACATTCTTTATTGAAACTTAAAAATAAAAAGTAGGTTGGTATAAAGTACTTGCTTCTTGTGATATAACATAATTTATAACTTTATAATGTCCGCAATTGCTAAGAATTCAATTCCAAAACAGTATTGTTGTCCAGCTTTACTCCAGAGCTCAGCAGAAGGTTTAGAACTATAAAAACACCCTTGTTGAACGTTACCTGGACCTTCTTGACACAACCATCATTTCCTTATTGTTCTTTGTGGAACATGCTTTCTTCATCAGATTCCTCATGGAATCTTGGAGGGCATGTGGGGAATAGGGGAAGGGTAAATTGTCCCTTCACATTAGAGCGTTGTCTACACATTTGTCCCTCAACAGACTGAGACTGTTCATGTGTTTCACAGCAAATGCCCCAAATATCCATGCATTTCATGATTATGTACACCTGAGAGTGAGTTTCATTTCACCCACACCATAATAATTTCTAAGTTTGCTTCACTGAAAATTAATATATTGATTAGTTGAGTTCAATTGCATGAAATCCATTTCACTCTGATCTGTACAATATTCTTTTGTTTGAAAAAGGTTAATCCACAATAATGCTTATACCATGCTTATACCTTTAGTTTCTGAACCTTCAGGTGAAACTGGCCCAAGTGGTATTTTATCCTTGTGTTTAATCGACAATATCTCCGCTTAGGGTCCATCAAATGGAATGGAATAAAAGCGGACGGATTTAGCTTAGGATCTTGTCTAACAAACAAAGTCCAAAAGATCTGGCAAAAAGCCACAGTTTATTTTTTATAATTTTTAGTTTGATTGTATAGTTTTTATTGGGACAGTCTTATTTGTGTTTCTGGTATGTGAAACATAAAAAAATCCGACCTAACCTACCCTAATTTTTTTTCTATGTTACGACAATCAAACAATTTTTTTTAGCCTAAGTGCCACATGATCAGTTTGCAAGAAACTCAAAGCACTATACTCTGTGTCAAATTTCGTGGAAATAAAAAATGCACGGTTGATCGTACGTGTACATGCGTCTACCGTGAAAACGGATTGGCTGCGCGTTGTGCCGGGAAGCGGCGTATGTTCTAAACAGTCCAAGAAAGTATGAGCAGGGAGTATCGTACTTTCATAACATCTTGAGAATACCCTAGTATATAACGACATCAGTCTACATGTGTGCCTTGAAGCCCCACACCACACTCATAATGAATGTCAAATACAAGCCAACCGATGGCCAATAACCATTCATGAACTACTATTACAATTTATGGCTATTTTAAAGAGAAAGCATTGAAGAATGGGAACCTCCTATATCCGAATCTTATCTAGCCATTTCCACCCTGGAGCACATCACATGATATCACAACACAAGTTCCAACGTGGACAGGATCACTTATGCACACCTAGTTTGTGCATGTAACAAATTATGCGCACTACTGTTTTACACACATGCCTAGTAAGTGTCATTCTCATGGCAGAGTTCATGCAGTATTGCGGATGATTTGATACCCACAGGACATACTAATGTTAATTCATGTTAATGGAACGGCAAATTGTAGCATTGCAGTGTGCCCGGGGGGCAGTGTGTGTGTCCTAAACAGCCTAAAATGATGTGGACTAAGTCATGCATGCATTTTATAATCAGTCTCGGGAATACAAATGTTCAGTCAACCAAGTTAGGCCAAATAAATAATTGTTTTCTGGTCTCCTGCATTTGTTAATGTTCATTTTTTTTTTAAATGTCGGTGCTGTCAGTAATAAAAATGTTGTTTCAACTGTTCAGGAAGCTTGGATTAGGGTTAGGGATAAATTGCAAACTGAATTTACAGAATAAACAGATTTCCTGCCACTTTTTATTCTCTTCTTATTGGAAATGTCAAATATTATCACACCAAAATTCTAAAAAATATTCCAAATTTCAAAAATATTCGGGAAACAGCTTCCTTGAAATTCCTCCTTTGTTTGGCCCTATTCATGTCCCTGATGCTAGTCAATAACTGAATTGGGAACAAGCTCATTTCAAAGAATTGTGTGGTACACATAAAATTGTTATAAAATCTTTTTAAAAGGCCTCAAAATTTGCAGGTACAGGAACCAAAAAAATTAGCATTGTCTATAGTTAATAACAATTTGGTTGTACAAAACAATAAAAAACCTTATCAATCATGAAAACTCTTCTGGACAGAATCCAATTTTTAATGTATTCTTATGGTTGGTCTGGAGATTAATGGTGCATTTGAGGCCTAAGGCCGCTTTCAATGTTTACAAAGAAATATTGAAAAGCTTTTGCCAGTCGCTCTCTGAGGAAATCTTTGGATTACCTGCTAATCCTCATTACTGGGGTAATTGTTGGGGGGAAGCTACTGGCGCACATACAGTGTCTCGTCATCGTCCGTCCATATTACATGTGATTAAATATTAAATGGGAAGCCATTCATTAGTACCACATAGCAGTTTGTCCTTGTAGACCCTGGTTAACGACCTGAAGACTCTAATAAATTAATGGTCCGATCTACACCAGTGATCGACTTATTGGGCATACGTTGGCAGATTGTATTTCTATCTACCCATGAAAGAGTAAACTTCTCCCACCTTGTTTTATATTAGGCATCTTGTTAATCAAGCATGGACCACATATAAATGGAACTAGGACGTATTGTAGCCTTCTGGTACTTAACTGTTTTACAACCAAATAACTCCCTAAACAAGTTTGGCATTTAAAAAGAGTTCGGGACAGTGGGAAGCCTTACATCATGTACAAGATTTGTGAATTGATCAAATGCATTACACAGTTGTTAAAGCTGTTACATAGATAGCTGTTTACAAAATCACTCTTATCAGCACTGAGTAACTGGAAGTACACTGCATTTTTTTAAATAAGTGGAAACATGCAGGGTTCCAGAAAAGGGAGGGGCAAGGGCTTGATGCACTCTGCCACTTTTTTTTTGGAAAAATTGTTTTTGTACTAAATATTTAAAAGGGCACTTTGAGACCCCCCCCCCCCCCACTCTATGATTAAAAAAAATAGACATATCATCTAACCTTTGAACATGAGTAGAGTAAAAGTGTGCCTAAACCGTAGTCATATTCAAGCTACTTTGATGAAATTTGTGATTTGGTATTTATAAGTGGATAGAAATTACAACAATTGGCCATTGGGACACTGTGATGCAATCTTTTGCTCATGACCCAAAACACCATCCTAATCAACTGAAATTTTATATATGCTTTTCTTAAGTTAAGGTGCAAGGGTCACAAAAGTGCACTTTTAACTAATTAGGATCTGCGGTTTTTTGCAAAACTTGACTGGAAATAGCCCATGAGGTGCTCCGTTCCTCGGCTAGAATGATTGTAATTAGTTGAGCAACCACTTTTCATAAATGCACCACTTCATAAATGAGCCTGTTATGGGAGCTAACCCCCAGGCTAAAACCAATTGCAAAATGATTCACACTTTGAAAGAAAAGCATGTCTTTTATAACTATGGGTTCCACCTAATCAATAGTTTTTTGGTTTGTATATTATGCCATATTAATAACTTTTCTGACTTGCAGTTCAGTCTCTGAAAATACATATAGAATATTAAAGGTGCATTTCGTGATTCAGCCCCTTCTTTTTATTCATTGTTCCCTACTAGATATCCTTGAAAAAGCTTATGCACAACTTTTAGTTGATCCCGACTTTGCGGTTTTGTGTTAGAGCAAATATGCTCGTTTCCCACGGTCCCATAGGCCACTG
The DNA here is from genome assembly GCA_023653785.1 of Ophioderma brevispina. NCBI lineage: Eukaryota > Metazoa > Echinodermata > Ophiuroidea > Amphilepidida > Ophiodermatidae > Ophioderma > Ophioderma brevispina. The sequence continues at coordinate 70,437 of JAMKCH010026986.1, forward strand.
GTGCTATAATTTTTGTCCGTTACGGACAGAACATACAAAATTGGCCGAATTACTTACAGACACGGCCGAATTGCACGTAAGATTTGGCACACATGGATTACTAAATGTTAACGGTTCAGATGATCTGAAAATCTCCACTTTTTTTCTAGGTAAGTCGGGGTGACGAGGCTGTGGATCACGAAATGCCCCTCTAAGTTTGTGGTTGTGTTGGTTGAGTACTATTTCTGTTTTTTTTTTAACTAATTTGACACCATATTTTGAAATACGGGTCATTTCCCTCCTGTAAGCTGGTCACAGAACTAGTCTAGTGTCAAGCGTTCATGAAGGATTGGCCATGAGTCAATGGTATTTTTGCAAATCATAATAAAGGCACTATTTCATTTTTCATTCTTCATTACTCTAATTTGAAGAAACAGCCATTTCACCACCTTCAAGCAATGCTCTAATAGCTACAATATTGTGTCAAACACCACCACCCTAACATTTAAAAATGATTTTGCAACTGTTTTTGATTTAAAAAAACTACTAAAATACATTTCACAAGATGTGATCACAAGAAGAAACCTTGATATTCTCTTTAAAATACAAAATAATGACTTTTAGGATTTCAGCATCTCAAACAAGGGCAGAAAATCATAACGCGGATGTGTTACGGGAAACATAACGACTTTTGTAGCGCCTTTAATCGAGCTTTATTTAGTCAGTCAAATGCATATTATACTGAAGGAATGACCAAAATATTTGAGAAAGTTGACAAAATGTTACTGTGGAATCATCCCCAAATATGAAATATTGTCAATATCACACTTTGGTTTAGGCATGGGGTACAATTTGCATAGTGCTGAACTTATACTGTAACTTGAAAACATTTGGGATAAAGCTGGGTCCCTTGGTGGAACTGAATTTTTGCGCTAAGTTATATGTTCTTGAAAATAATTTGGGGGCAAAATTATGCATATGCCAGCAAAAAATAAAAATGCTTCCAAATTTTTGGCTAGAAGCTAATTTTTGTAGCTGTAGGTAAATGGGGGTCCTCTTTTAAAAACCCTGATCATGCTTGAACAGAGGGTCTGAAGAAACTGAGACAAAGTGCACAAACTAAGGTCTTTGACGCACCAACACTTGCCCATAATGCATTACCTCCTTTCACCCGAGTAGCCCAATAATAGGTGATACTTGTATAGTGGCTCACACTTGGGTCTGTTATGGGAGAAGCATGCAGAGACATAGTGAGTGGTAACTTACATGTGTCAAAATCTGGTACAGTACCTACCCCGCAGGTTATTGCCGTAAATTCTACGTGTAAAAGTTTGGGGGGTGGTTTTAAGGATAGCAACACACACCTCGATTCACATCTCTATCATATAAATCTAGACAATGGCAGAAGTGCAATTTTCTGTGATTTCTTCTCAATGAGTGAAAGTGAATTTTTGGCATAATTATATTATACCCCACAACACATACTCAATATCAATTGCTTTATTCTGTTAATTGGAATAAAGTACATGGTATAGCTAGGTGTGAAGGGTATAATATAATTATTGCAAATTTCTAAGTTGTCAGAACTGACATTCTGGACTTATACTCCTGTGGCAAAAAATCCCACCTTTTTGCCTTTGTAGGCTTGGGGTAAGGAATGCGGAGGTCACATCTTTCATCAATGACGACGAATCTTGTATCTTTGGGAGGTGTGTACTGACTCCAATGTTTATCATTTTCTACAGCAAAGCTCAAAGAGATGAATTAGAATATACACTAGTGGCTGAGGCTTCCTCAATCTGCCATTCAGTTCAGACAAATTTCCCCAAAGTAATGAAAATAGACACCATAGGCACCAATTAGGATAAGAAGAACATTCCATATTTTACAGTCCAACTATATGCCTCAGTAGGGGATTTTTTTTGGGGGCACAGGAGTACTTCAAATGGTAAATGTAACTATGAGAAGTGAAGAATGAATGCCTGTGTATGTCAGATTCTAAATGTGAACCATGGCTGTATTTGTGACCCCAATTTGATTGACCAAAACGAGAGCTTAAATTTGAGTTTCCTCAATTTAACTTTTGCCTTTGCCAATTACTTAAGTTCCCTACGGAAAATTACCAACTTTCTAAATACTCAATTGCACAACTATACACATGTACTAAAATCTACTAGTTTTCTACATTTTGGTAAAATCTAGTTTATCTCCATTTTATCAACATACTTTGACAGCAACATTAACATTACAGGTGTAAAGAAGAAGCACCCATCATGTGAGGAATTACACAGCATACCACAATCATACATACCTCGCTATCCACATCATCAGAATCATACCAATTCAACTCGAGCTGCAGGAGTCATTGCAAGCATGCCACAAAACAACAAAACATGCATTTTACTGGGGGTTACTATAAAAGCAGGCACTTTAAAGGTAATATATTATTCTCCATGGTCTCTCAACATTATTGAGTAGTATTATAATGGTTTGTAACTTTGTTTCTGTATGTTTGAATATTTTCTTTGACACTCATGTCACATGTCAAATTTGAATTCCACATTACATTTTAGGGTGCAGGCTGGTTCCAAGTCGGTCTGTTATAGACTATATAAAGGGATTGGCATACCACATTGACGTCAGATACACTGTCTACAGCCTTATTCAGCCAATTAAAGTATAAATAATATTACCGTTCTTTATTGATCTGGTAATGATGCACGGCTTTAAAAGTGGTAATACCTTTATTCTCAAATATAGACCAACAAAACCTACCTAAGTACTAATCTGCATCTGGCATGTTTTACGATAGAGGGGGTCCAAATCTTCCCGATTTTATATAGAATGTGTAATTTCAAGTATCAAATGTTATTTTGAGGCACTTTACCAGTTTTATTTGGAAGGCTTTGATCCAAGACACACTCCAAAAGTAAATTTGGGCAAAGAATATAATTTTTAACCTAAAATCCCCTTTTTCTTACTGCAAATGTTACATATTTTGATGGACACAATATGTCCGTCAAATGTAACATTTGCAACAAACATGATGATTTTTTACCTACTTTTTGCGAGAGGATTTTATTTTTTGATAGATATATTATGCATTTTAGGTCACTTATTCATATCAAGCCAGTTTTCAAACTATCCTGTTTTCAGATAAATTTTTACAAACAAAATAGTGTTTTCAGGCGAATGTTACATTTGATGGACAAAAATGGGAAAATTGTGTCCATCAAAAAGTGTAACATTCAACCCTCAAAAAGTCACATATCTTGAAAACTACTTGTTGCAGGCAACTGAATTTCTACCAGATTTTGCTTTTGTGAATCTCAAAAGTATGAATAGGTAAAAACATCTGACGGCGACAAAGTGGCCAAATAAAATTTATACTTGAAAATGTGTTTTCTACATAAGGCCTAACTACTGGATCCCTCTCTCGTGAAATGTGCCATCTACCAAAATTATATAATTCTTAAGACTCCCACTGATGAAGTTTGATTAGAATGGGTAAATAACAACAATGGTGTTATTGTGCCAATTTCAAAGGTTATTGATATGGTTTCCCTTAGACAAACACATTGGTCTAGGCCTACTGAAAAAAGTAGAAAACATACAAGTACTTAAAGAGGCACTGGCACATTTGAAAAAGAGTGCGCCCTCAAGATTTTTCAAAATTGATATTTTTGCATGGTTGTAAAGCTTTTATATACATTAGCCCTCACCTGAAATGATTAAGCCCAAATCAGCGTCCTTATGGGTAAACAGAACGATTTTATAATTAATGTCGCCGGCAACATTAATTCAGCAGACGACGGAAATGGGGTTTAACACAAGAAAACGCACATCGTATGATTGTTTCCCACGGTATGCACCCTGTTTGACCGGTCTGTGACCTTTGGGGTTTTAATTTCAATGAGTACGAGTCTATGATATTCATGTGATATACACATTTGTTGATTTAAGTTGTGGAAAACTTAAAAGTTAGCCTACAAATTACCTGGGTGTCTTCAACCTCTTATTAACGTCCCTCTCTGTTTTTGAGTGTATTATTTTTATGTGTAAAATGTATCTCAATTCTTCCAATGGCCTAGACTATCATTTGAGAGCAAATTGACAAAATTTCATATTTTGTGCAAATGTGCCAGTGCCACTTTAACATCAAAACTGTGAACCTAATTCAAATAAAACATTAATCATTTCAAATGATGAATCTGAAATTCAAACAAATGATACTGTTGCCCCAAGGTAGAGAAATTTGTTTACTTGCCCAAGGTAGAGAAATTTGTAACACCCAAAATATCACATCTATATCTACCACAGAAATATTTCTTAAGAAATGATGCAAACACAGGTCATTAGCAAAATTAATGTTGACATCAGAGAATTATGACAGAGAGAGGCCTATAGATTGAATGTTTCCATGTTGTAAACAAGCCAGGTATTAGTATTCAGTTGGCTGGATGATGTGGCTGTTTTTTCACACATTACCTGGAGGTGCAGTTTTTTCCCTCTATTTTAGCAGACGGGCAGGTTAGAAACTGCACCAGGAGTTGTTCAAGTAGGTCGGGGAACTCATGTTTGTGCTTTTGGATGCTAGGCGAGGCACTAATTGGGCCATTCGCCGTGTTAATTTGCATTTAAATTGGTAAATGTTCCTCATGTGAGACATCCTCAGAAAACATTGCAGCGATACTCTGGCCTGCCATTTGATGTACTGATCTAAAATAGTGGCCTTTTTTAAGAATACCGAAATTAACAGTTATCTATTTTAGATACCAAAAAAATTAATGGTTTTGTCTTGTGCATCAATAAACATTACTGCTGTATTACTATTTTATATTTTTTTCCAAAAAAAAATTGATTCAATAAGTCCCTAAAATTTAAGAAAACATTAACATTAAAAAATCCACCTGCATCATCTGTGATGATTTGTGATGGGCTTGTTTAAAGGTGCTTGTTCTGATTTATGTCTATTGTGTTCTCCACTTGAAATGAGAGCCTGGCACTTGCACATACGTCCTATCAAGTACCATGAGAAACAAACTTGTGCTTTTGATGGTAGAAGCAATAGTGCATATTGCAAAGCCCTATTCAATACTGTGCTAATATTGATGGTTAACCATTAAAACGGCGCATTTTTGTTTATATCTTGGGAATGAAATGGATTTGAGGATTCAAATTTCAGGACGACAATGAGAAAAATATGGCCTTTCATCTGATATCAAAATCCATACTACTTCAAGGTAAATGAGGGGGTCCCAAAGACATCGGAACATGCACCTTTAAGTTTCAACAAGAGTCGAGCTGCTCTGTAAGCAAAATAAAACCAACTGGCACAATTTCTCAAAGCCTTAACCCAAAAATGCTTCCAACAAAACACCACAGCACTGACTGAGCAAAATGCATTCTAGGATGTAGCGATAGCATCATCAAATGAAGACACAAAAGGGCATAAAATCGCTGGCCAGGACAGCATCACCGTTGTAGTGTGGTATGGACCCCTGGATCGAGACCGACCCCAATTTCACACTTTTCTCCTTCCCCTCTCTTTTTATTCCTTCACTCTATACTGCTAGAAACAGATAGGGAGTTCTGGTTAACTAATCTTCTCTTCCTTTTTTGATATTGCCCATATTCCATCACTAAAATGCAATACAATCTGGATTACGTGCAATACATTTTCATTAATAGCACAATTTTGTATTAAAAAAATCAGTATTCCCCAGAAAGCTTTATAAAATATGCACAAACAAAAGTATTTATGCACCTATTACCCATTTATGAGCAAAACATGCATAATGTAATAATAATATTAATGAGACTTGTATAACACATTTTACAAAGCAAGCAAGGTACTGGCAGAAAGAAAAGTGAGGAAGACAGAAGAATAAGAGCTAGGAAAGATATGACTTAAGAAGACTATTAAAAGCAGACCACTCCACCTCATTCTGAAACAATACTACTGCTGTACCTCAAACACCCATTGTTGACAAAAATAAGTGTCAACATGGAATCATCATTCTGCACTCAGTATGTCAGCCTCCTACATGTTGCACTGACTTTTAAAAAATCTCACTTTTAATCCACCTAATCCATGTAAACCGACTCAAATTGAATTTCGACTAAATCCAAAATGTCAACTCTACCATAAATGCAAACCTTTATCCTGAAGTAGCATGACATAATTGTTTGAGAAGCCCTTTTTGTACTTCACAAAAAGGGAGACTTGAGTAAATAATTCTTTTAATGCTGGTTTAACAGTACAAGTGCATTTTTTTTCAAATAAACAAAAATCAAATAACATTTTCTATAGCAAATGTTTATCAAATGGATACTAGACTTACAATTCTCAGACAGCATATTCTAGCTTTTATATGTCCTGCTCTAATGGACTACATGCTTAATTTAATGTACATTGACTTGGGAAATATGATAGTTTGTAACTAGCTACAAATTTGACGAATTGAAATCACTAATATCGGGGAGATGAACGCCTCTGATTACTAAGTAGTTATGATCCATACAAAAATGCATTATATGCATGTCATGATATCATGTTCCAATGATTCATTGCTTTATCAATCATTTTCCCCTTTCTTTATGGTCTGCTCAATTTTTCTCAAAACTGCATGATTTTTTTGCAGCATTTGTCACAGAATTTCACAACTACTATATGTCAGGAAATTGAATAAGAATTTTTGAATTTGAAAAGTAAAATTGTACACGTTTTGCACTCTTTCACTCCTTTGGTTAACAAGAATCATGTCGCATGTTAATAGTGTACTCTGCTCACTTTTGATTATACAGCAGCAGATCTCACTATGCTGTATTGCCCTACCAAATTCCAAACAAATCCTTCACTACCTACTGAGGTAGTAGATTAATCAAAATTTTAAATATGCAAATGAGCTCATTAATATTCAACATATGCACATAATGTAACAAAGGACTATACTGCACTAAAACTCCATGCTGTATCACCCTACCAAATTTCAAGCCAATGAATCCCTTACTGCATTTAGGTGGTAGCATGGATTTAATCACTCTTGAAAGAGTGAAAGTGCAAAGGACCTTATTAACATTCATTTTATGCACACAAAATATGCAGAACTCATGCTCTATGAGCAAAGTAAGTTTCATTAGTGAATCCATCATAGCTTTCAAGTGTTAGGGTGGTTCTGTGCCCTGCTATGATTCCTTAGTCCCCTTTGCATCTTTGTTGTTGCAGACGAAGAAGAAATTTATTCTGAGGAAACCGTTCTAAGCAATTGATCTACTGTGATATCAGCATTATCAAGTGATAATATAGACTTAATGCCCGTCTATATACCCCAAGTCTGAAATGTATATACAGTGTGAACCCCAGTATGGTTATTTCATATTCATTTGTTGGTGGCCATTTTGAAAAGGATGAACCCCAGTATGGTTATTTTATATTCACTTGAAGGCGGCCATTTTGACAGGGTAAATTGCCCACAGGCGGCCATTTTGAAAGGGTAAATGCTCATAGGCAACCATTTTGAGATAGCAAACCCTTGCAGGCAGTTGAGAGGGTATGCAATTGGAGGCAGCCATTTTGAGATAGCAAGTTTACACTCTCAGGTGGCCATTTTGAGGGATTAAAAAATGTGACTGCTCATTTATTTTAAAAAGGCTTTCAGTTAGTTTAACATGAAGATATGGTAGGCAATATTAAATAATGTAATGTTATGTGAATGACCTCAACATTCAACACAATTAACTGACAGGTCAAAGGTTTAAAAGTTAACATCAAACAGATTTTAAAAGGTTATTGAGAAAAATGGATAAAGGTACTTACATCTGAGCCAAATCTCTTTTTGGTGCTTTTATTGATGACAAAATTTCTGGTGACTTTTTTAGGTTGGGCCTCGCCATTTGTCTGGTTATTCATCTCAAACTTGGCAAACCTCGACCTGTCCAATCGATTTGAGTTTGATGTCTTCTTGACCGGCGACTTTGGTGGCTTTTCTATACTATCTGGCTCGTCTGTTGACTTATTAAAATGTGAAAAGCGATTGGTGTCAAGACGTTTGGAACCTGCTCGGCCGATGCTTCGTTGGCTAGAATCATTTTCTGTAATAGCGTTCGAAAAATGGATGTTAGTCTCGTGTGCTGGCGATACACATGGTTGATAGGGAGTCATGCATAATAAGCATACAGGGATGATTCAGATGGGCATAACAATGGCATACGTACTAGCCAACTCCCTCGTCCTTGGCAAAAATGCTTCATGCAAAGTAAAATTATCACACCGGCGTATCAAAAATCAGGCTGGATTAAATACTACTGGTAGGTTATCCATAAATAGTATTCCAGTATAAATATGGTAAACAGGTTAGAGTCAGTACACTAGTTGGTTGTAAAAATAAATGAGTATAAAAATACCAAAATGCATCTACTATGAGTCAAAAACATGTGGGTACTGACAAATTATCACGGATAGTGTGGACAACCTACCACTATCTAATGCATTAACTACAGGTGTGTTGAGAGGTTGCTACTGTTTATTATGAATATGCATCGACGTGGTTAGCATACATGAAGCGTACACCAAGATGCAATGATTATTACACACGCCAGAGGGGATGGTAATTATGCATTGCAAATTGCGAGCGAAGTCAATCAATAATGACTAGCGGATACACAATTAAAAAAATAAAATGCTGAATGGTGGCTACCGGAAGTAACTCATGTTACTGATAATGCACATAATTATATTTGACGTATTGCAGCCAACATTGAACAAGTACGATATAGGTCAATTGTCAATCTTCATAACAGACGCATACAAGTGATCTTCATCCACACTAGTTCTATCACAGACAACATGACATTGTGATTGATAACAGGACAGTCCATTAAAATGACTACATTTAGTGATAACAGATCACTACAAATTTGACAATACTAAACAATCACAGAGGTGATGTGCAAGGTATTTTAGCTCTTATCCCGAAATATGACATGGAGATTACCTCATTTTAAAAGAACTTTAAGAGGCATAATGTTGCTTCAAATTTGAAATAAGTTGGGAAATTTTCCACATCTTACATTCAAACTTAGTTATTTTAATGTTATTCCTCATCCCCTGGGCCACAGCTCATGATCTGCATTCACCCATGTACTACACCAAAACACCAGGTCACAGAACTAAGCCCTGGTAAATGAGAGTGTCTCAACTGTGTGTTGCTAAATTATCACAGTTCATACACTCAGATACTGGCATTCACTACCTATGCAATATAATTAAAGGTAATTTGATTTTTTATATCTCAAAATAAATGTCATAGTATGCAAATGCCATTTTGTGTATGATGGTGGGGAAAAGTCAACATTTACACTGAAAAATCTTAGCATGCAGTTCGCATTCTGGTAAATCTACTCCTTCCTTAAAAGGCTTTTTAAAAAATCACGTTTCTTGGTTCATTTTTTTTTGTCAATTTCTTTCTCTTGATCTGGTTTTTGGTTTTTTGTGGATGGAAGAGCTTACTTTTAGCTAAGTTCACTAGGTATTCACAGCAAGTTGAAACATTTTTGATAATTTACATTTTTTTGTCCTTCAAACCTTGGCTAGTTTCTAGGCTAATGCATGATAGTTGGGGTAATGGTTCAAAGGTTGAATATTTCTTAAAAATAAAAATCCAAAAATAGTAAATTTATCCCCTCAAAAATAATCTCATTGCGTTGTCCCATAATTACTGAATCTTATACAATGCATTTTTTTAACTTCCCTTTCAAATTTTGTATAGAAGTCACCCTTTAGTATTCAGGAAATTACCAGAGTTTGGGAAAAACTGAGCACTGTGCCTAGAGGGCTCTTTACTATGCAGTAAAACGTTAATGCATGTGACTGCATGAAAGGGAATCCAGGGCAAATGCCAGTGCTCATTTTTTTTATGATAATTTGATGAAAACAAACAAAACCAGCTATGGAGTGTTTCCTGATTTGACCCCAAGGAATTACCTAAATATACATATATAGTGTAAACAATTTAAAAAGTGGTTAGATTTGGTATTGCAATAGATCCTCCTCATTCCCTTTAAATTGATTCCTTTGTTGGAATAGCATGAGTCAAATGTTTGCTCTTCCTGAGACGCTGGACTGACTCGCACTCGCATCAGAAAAAAAAAACTGTTTCCATCTGAGTTGACTGTTGCAGTAATAATCACACTCCATGTAATGAATCATCACTACGGATTAATTCCAAGAATATGAGAAAATGCTATCATTCCACACACACTCGTCCGTTCACACCACACTTGATAAAATTCTGATTCATCCGACTCTCCTTCAAACTTCTCTCAACATCCGTCAAGCCAGTTTGCATCTCATTACCATAATCACCAGACATCTCACGGACCGTCCGACCATTCTCTCATTGACACAGTTCACAGAAAAGTAAACAGAAGAAAAAAGGAGAAGAAACGACGGAATTTCCTTTAAGGGCATCAGCTGGTGTTAGCGTGAGGGGATGACACAGACACGGGTACCGGGTGCACGTACATTCATTACAGCTGTAGGTTACATTTGGAATAGGGTTTGGAGGATGGATGGGTGGGTGGAGAACAGTACAGGGTGCAACAAACAAATGGATTTTTTTTTTGCTTGTTCATTGATCAGGTTGGTATTTAGGAATTAGAAGCTGCAGTGCACAGAGTATTTAAAATAACTTGCAATTTGGGTTGCCGTCTTATTCACAACATGGACTGATTAAAGCTCTCTCATTGTGAATATATGTGGGCAATTGTGGCTTATTACTCTGCTCTTGGTAAACCTAAGAGTATTGGGTCAGATATTTATTACTATTAGTCATTATTATGGAGGCTGATCAGATGAGTCATTTTTTACTATAAACCAGTGATTGCTATGGGTCAAGAAAATGAGAAATTCCACTGGTTTGAAAGAATGGAAATCTTGAGGCTAAACAACATTGCTGGAATAGATTAGGAATTAGTCTTATGTTCCCTTCTTCTTTTTAAAATCTCTTAGCAGGAAGACATCTAACTATTCAAATATGTCTTTGTACCATTCAAAGTTCAGCTCACTAAATAAAACAAACATTTTCTGACTAAAACAAGGCGGTTCTCGAACCACAAAGGTCCCCCGCCCAGTGCAGTAGCTAAAGAACAAGAAGCAACAATTTTAAGATCTCAGGGAAGATTGTGATGGCCCACCAAGTTTCATCCTCCTACCACATGTTAAGTGATTTGACCTCGGATGACCCCACATGACCTTGAAATGACCTTCCAAAGTGTCAACACTGAATTTTTTTTTTTTTTTTTTTTTGTCCGACCATTCTCTCATTGACACAGTTCACAGAAAAGTAAACAGAAGAAAAAAGGAGAAGAAACGACGGAATTTCCTTTAAGGGCATCAGCTGGTGTTAGCGTGAGGGGATGACACAGACACGGGTACCGGGTGCACGTACATTCATTACAGCTGTAGGTTACATTTGGAATAGGGTTTGGAGGATGGATGGGTGGGTGGAGAACAGTACAGGGTGCAACAAACAAATGGATTTTTTTTTTGCTTGTTCATTGATCAGGTTGGTATTTAGGAATTAGAAGCTGCAGTGCACAGAGTATTTAAAATAACTTGCAATTTGGGTTGCCGTCTTATTCACAACATGGACTGATTAAAGCTCTCTCATTGTGAATATATGTGGGCAATTGTGGCTTATTACTCTGCTCTTGGTAAACCTAAGAGTATTGGGTCAGATATTTATTACTATTAGTCATTATTATGGAGGCTGATCAGATGAGTCATTTTTTACTATAAACCAGTGATTGCTATGGGTCAAGAAAATGAGAAATTCCACTGGTTTGGAAGAATGGAAATCTTGAGGCTAAACAACATTGCTGGAATAGATTAGGAATTAGTCTTATGTTCCCTTCCTCTTTTTAAAATCTCTTAGCAGGAAGACATCTAACTATTCAAATATGTCTTTGTACCATTCAAAGTTCAGCTCACTAAATAAAACAAACGTTTTCTGACTAAAATAAAAAGCCTTTTCTTTCTATTAAACAAAATAAAAATTTGGTTTGCAAAGAGCAAGGAGTAGTTTCATACTTTTGCCGTAAGGGTTGCTATCAGAATCTACATGTGAATAAAATATAAGCAGCTCTAAAAATAAAATTTTATGCCTTAATATTCTCACTGCACAATGGCTGGATGACAATACATTTGGTGGGAATGGGTAATTAGCATTAATAGTAATTAGCACACACATTAATTTTCACTTCAAAACATTTTTTTTTCAATCATCTTAATATACTCACCTATGTGGAGATTAGACTCCAATCATCGTGTGGTTGCCACGACAACAAAATGCTGGCAAGATGGCCGCTCTCAAACGAAATCGAATGCGAGACTTCCTTAATGTTCAGTGTGCGAAAGTTGCTTCGGTATGCGGGACTGAAGGGTTTTGTATGATCAACAAATTGCGGTGTACAATGGAAAGATTCAAATCATTTTTCAGATGTAAGAAGTGATGCGAAATGTTTATACAAATTAGATACAGAACAGTGCTGTACAATGGTTCACTGAAAATAAAGTATTACAAGGTACATAAAGACTGTAGTGCAACTGCATTTCAAAAAATTGCAATATTTCTGCTCGTCATGAAAAAACATGTTAGTATGGCACTTGTGAATGCATACTCTTCTGTATATTTGAATCAATATTTACATGTTCTGAAAAGTTACTGCTTCTTTTTCCTTTCAACAGAATTTCTTACGACTAGGTTTCATCTATCCCAAGAATAAGTAAAACCCTTAAAGAGTTAGGTTTCCTGAGGTAAAGTAGAGGATGGATAAGGCAGTGGTGGGATGGGATGGAATTTCTAGGCATTTAAAGCCAAACAACAAAATTAGCATAATATTCACACAGTGGCAAGAATAGAAGACAAACAGGTAGTCATGCTCACATTATAATACAACATACTGGAGAAGAGAGAAACATGCACACAACACACTGCTCATAGCATCTTAGAGAAAAACACACAATAAGAAGCACACCTTAATGAGTCACTTATGCACATGCATACATACACAAATCTTGCACTTAAGAAGCAGCATGTGTACTTCAAGTTCAAAGCTCATGCACACACTAATCATGTTTCACACAAGAGATCAGTTTCATGCAGCTACAAAAATGAATTCATCAAATGAATGCGGTTATATATAATACAGAATATATAATAGGAGATTGATTATAAATGGTGATTAAAAGATACATTCTCAAGTTTATTGGTAATTTGATGTAGTAGAATAATACTAAAATAACAATTTCAAGAGGTATGTATGTAATATGAACTGAACACACAGGCATTATGTTCCTTTGTTAATGAACATGTATAAAATTGGGCAAAAATTTCACATGCTGCAAAAAAGTATGTGCCTCATATTTGAGCACTCCAACCCTTTGGCTAAAAATCACCAACAAGGCCATCAGAGGTTGCTTTTGAGATGATAAAACTCTGACAAATTATATGTCATGCTTTACACATCATTTTCAAGTGTGAGAATAAGTTTAAAGGGGTACTACCCGATCCTCACCCATCACTCACTCACCCCATCTAAACTTAGAGTGTGTCCTTTTGATCCCTGCATAGTGTTGTTAGGGTTTTTCCACTCTATGTTCTTAATTTAACCTTAGATAGTGATATCATTGCATCACTGGTTTATTGGATTCAAATGGATTTATGGTAAGTTGGAGATGGCTGTTCCTATGAAAAAGAATATTATATGTTGAGATCGGGTGGAGCACCTTTAAGCTGCCTATATCTTCTACATTTGTAATATAGGCCTTCGGCGCATTACTATCACTGTATGACGTGCATGCCATTTCTACCATGACAAACATCAATCCATACTTGATGAGCTGTGAGAGATAGCTGAGACAAGACAACAGCGAAATCAAAATTCACTAAAAGCTGTCATCTTAAAAGCACTTCTGACAAGTAACCTGGTCAAATCTCAAACCATTATCCTATAAATAATTTCATTTCTCTATTTTTCTGTTTTAAGCTCTGGACGTCTCTTTTCTTTACAATCAAACTTAAAAATTTCACATGAATTCATTTGACATATCCAAATAAGACAAGAGGAGTGGTAACCAAACAAGCTAAAATTCTGATATGGGGAAAGATACCACAGATTATTATTGATAGGGATCTTCCCTTTTGTATTACTGTTGCTGAACCACCAGTGCAATTGCATAATTAGTCCAATTCAACAATTTTCCTAATGCATGATTTTTAAAAAAAATTGCTGAAAATGCGCATGCCAAATTCCAGCTAAGCATGGATTCGCAGGTCAGTATTTTGGATAATCATTTTTGCTATAACCAAAATATTGGATGTTGTAGACCATACCAGACAATTCTCGTTACATTCAAACATATTGAAGTCATCTTCCATTTGCTGGTATTTTCCACAGCTTGGACAATATATCCTTGCATCACCCTCTGTACTATAAAAGTGTTCAATTTCACACTATATTTTTGCTCTTTTCATGCTTTACAAAGTAACCACAAAATTAAAGACCTGTGAAAATATTCCTTTTTGGTATAGATCGACGGATAGAAGCTTACAATCATGACTTTAAAAAAAAAAGCGAAACATTTTAAGTGCACAAAAATTACCCCTTTTACAGAAATCCAATATTGTGCAATTATTATTTTTACAACCATGACAATGGTGATTAAATATCAGAACAAGAAATTCAGCAGACGGCAAAATTGAAAATGAAATGGTAATTGGCTTGAAATGAATGGACCATTTGCCGACTCATTCTAAAACATTAATGGGGGATGAGCAATGCAAAGCCTGGTTCCTGGTCTGTTCGCGCTCAACTTGTCCATGTGGAAGATATTAGCCCATTTCCCTGACAGTGATGGAGTGCTTCACATATGAAGAATTGTGATTCAGCTATGATTTTCATAAATACAAAGACTGTCTTTGAAAACTGAATGCGTAAATGGTATGGGTGTATAGAAACTAATTGGGTGAAAACTGCAGCATGGAATCCACTTATAATTCGGACACAACTTATCCATTAGATATTTGATCCAACATTTATGCATAATTATCCCCCAGCAACCGGTAATTTTAACAATGTTTAACCTGCATCCCAGCCTGCAAAGCTCAAAGTGACATTCAGAGATGTGTAGGTGATGGTGATCATATAACCTGTTCTGTTTTGCCCTTAGTTCTACTTAAGACCACAACAAATCTATCTGTTGAAAATTCCAATTGATTACAAACTTCCATTTTCAATTTTATGAGTATTTTTGTACATTTCAGTTCTCCATAGGCCACTCTGTTAATTTAAGAACCGCTCTAGTTTCATAATAACATTTCTTTGGACTTGTTTGCTAATTAGGTGGTCGTCAATGAGTACATTAAAAACCTTACATGGTTGTAAAAATTGAGGGTGCCCTTCCCACCAAATCTCTGAATGTCCCTTTAATGTCTGCCCCACACCCAGTAAACCTATCTTTCACCATAAACTTATTCTTTGCTTACCCATGCATTACACTGCCCACTCTCACTTTGTCCATTCCCATAGGTTAGGATTTGGGATTTAAGGATAGGGTTTACAGTTAGGACTTGGGTTATAGGATTAGGGATAATGAGGATTTAAGGTTATAATTGGGATTAGGGTTAGGTTTGGGGATAATGGTAATGGATAAAGTGGTAATTGGACAATATGGCAAAGGACAATGCACCCAAGGGGTTTTCCTTCGCACCTGTTAAAAATGTTGCCTTTGGTTATTTTTTGTCTAACTTTGTAAACAGTAAATATGCTTAACCGGAAATTTCCTGTACATTAAATATGGCAATCAAAACTTTTCCGTCTATGCCAAACCAATTCTTTTTTTTTTTATTATCTTAGTAACAGCTTTCTAAAGGGATATTATTATGCTCTACAAAACTAAACTAGTTCATGCGAGTTATGCAAGCTAGACCAGTATCATTAGTTTTTAATATCAAAATCTTCCTCTTTCCCATTATTGCCAATTGTATTTGAATAATAACATCAAATCATAACTTGCTTTATGTTAACTGACCTTGTTATATACATTTCTTGTTAGGCTTTCAAAATAATTTCTATTTTGGAAAGGTCTACAAATAAAAGAAGCATCCAATAATTTTGTTTTTAAATTTTAGTAATTTCTGTAATCTTCTAAACAAAATTTTTGTGATTTGTTGTTTGAAGTTTCTATGTTAAATTTAAATTCACTCCCAAATTCATGGATAGTAAGGGATGCACCATTAGATATCAATGGGGGCATTGAAGTTTGGGACAGGTGGGGTTTTATTAATTTTTCCCCACCTTTGAGAGCATTTTTTTTTTAATTTCTTTTTTTTTTTAGTTGGGTGGGGAAATATTTTGTAATTATCAGTGGGGATTTTTTCTTTTTGTCTCACAAGTAGGCTAAGCTGTTTTTAACTTCCATGCCCCTTTGGCTTCTAATGGTGCATCCCAAACCACAATCCAATGCCGAACTTTTCAATGATTATGATGTCTCATGACATGAAATTCAAAAATGATTTCAAAAACAGGTCAGTTCTAACAGTCATCAGCCTTAGAAGTTAGTTAACTTCTCCCTGCCATGAGTAATATTAACCATACTAAACCAATTTACAAGCAAAGTACATTAACCTGGGGTATCCGATGAAATGTTAATGTAAAATATGCATGGTATTGTGAAGCCACCAATGAACTTGGTATCTTTGTTTCAACTGGGAAGCAGTTACAAACGCTTCATTTTGCCGAGTTCCTATTTCCACTACAAATTCAGGTTTGTGGCACAATTGTGCAATATATTGATGATCAGTCATATCAACAGGGCATTTGACACAGTAGGAGTCATTTTGATATAATAATTAAGTTTACAAAAAAAGTATGGGGAAAAGAAAATGAACATTTTCTGATCAAAGAGGTATCATTTTAAAACTTTCAAAAAGTTTCTGGTTAGTTTAAAAATAGTTAAATGTGCCCCTTTTTTATACGACAAAACGTTAATTTTTTAAAAACTAGTATGGCATATTTCTTGAAATTATATAATGATATCCTATGGGAAATTATGCACCAGAGTCAAAAATAGTATTTCTGTTGGACAAGAAATTTACCACAGTGAAAAAATAAAGAAAAAAAAAAGACTTTAGCCCTCTACACACAAAAACTTTACTTTATCTTTGCACTTCAAAAAAACCCAAAAGATTAATTAACCATAATACAGAAATCGGTCTTCACATGCAAAATCTGTTGACAGCACCCAGTCAGCATACCAAGTTCATTTATGGCTACACCATAATGCGAGAAAGGCAACAAAATGCATCAATCATAAAATCAAGTTAGAATTAATGTCACTAGACATCACTACCTTTCTCAGCAGTTTGCTCAAATAAGGCAAGACGGTTTGAGAAGGACATGTTTTTGGCTAGTCAACAAACAAGACAAAGGAAACATGTTAGAAACTAAATGTATTATCAAACTGAATTAATTAGTGTACTCATCAAGACAATGGGGTAAATTAATACATGATAGTTGAGCTAAGAAGACATCTAATAATTACTGCTACAAACATTCCTTAATTATGTGCTCACATGTCCATATGGTAAAATCAGTGGCTCTAAACTGTTTGGCGTAATTATGTCACCAAGCTAGGAATATTTGGTTTTGGTATGGGACATGCCACCAACAAAAGCTTTCTAATTCGAAACAAAATACAGCCTGCATATGAAAAGCCCAAATTTCGGCAGAAATTTTTATTATTTTTTTAAGATTAGAAAGGGATTTTACTGTACTACTTGAGAAAATATTAGTTGCTTTCATTTTTAACAACCAAATAATGGACAATATATAGTTAGAACTAATTTGTGAACAGCTACCAGCTTGTTGGTTTTACTTTGGGGGGGGGGGGCATACAGTTTCAAAATTCAAAAGATACCTTAAGAGTCTTGCTTGGTTGAGACTTCTAACATAGTGCTCTATGTTTTTCAATGGTTTAGACAATACTCAAATGCCATCAAGTTGCCCAATTTTTTTCTTTGCTTTGTTTTGCTTTGATTATAATGCTCTGAAAATTAAGCATATTTACCAGAAAAACCACCCAAGTCACATGGCTAGTATAGCTAGTTAACTGCCTTGAATTTTAGATCACTGAAATCCATATTATTCATTATTGTATTCACTACATTGTCTTAAGTGTTATTTTTCTGTTAAAACAACTTAAAATCTGATTGCAGTAAGTGAAAATCTTTTCCGAAGCAAATTTCACCACTCACTTTGCTCCGATAGCAGCTGTTTGAGATACCAGGGGGAAAAAATCCAACTGAAATGTCAATTTTGCACCAATCATGTATTTATAGAATTTGAAGCGGTTTGTCTATTTATAACAGGAAATTCTGATGATTCCCTTGCTGTTATTTTAGACCTGGATTAAAACAGCATGTTTGAGTTGGTCCCTGGGAATAAAATAAGAAACATTTATGCAAAGACCTAGATAACCTGATAAATGCACAGAAATGAGTTGAAAATTGATCTGGTATATTCTGTGCATATTATGTGACTTGAGTACTTTTCCCACTTTATTTAAAACAAAAATTAAACTTGACAACAATTCTGTGCTTAAACTCTGTTGCTGCCCTGAATGGCTATTTTAAAAGCAATCAACACCTAACAACAGTTAGTACACAGAGACACTCGTGAAAGTCATCAAAGGGGTGTGTCCACATCACAAGACACATGAAATTCACTGCCCAAATAGCAAATTTTAAAAAGGTAGTTTATGACAGGCATTGAGTTATAATTACTGGCATGGTGAATATTAATATCTTTAACAAAACAGCAATACTGTATTATATTGTGTACATGGTCATTTGGTTTAGGAGGGCAAGTTGAGGAAGTAGGTAAGACGAAAGAATGGTTCACAAATTTGAAGTGTTATTTTTTTTTCTTTCCAAAAATTTGTGCAAATCCAATCATGAATATTTTCTATTTTTTTAATTTTATAGACCTCCATGGCTTCCTTTTGCACTGTACAGAGCTTGTGGTAAAATTTGTGAAGATTCTTTGTCCATGAAAATAATTCTTAGTAAAATGCTATGGATATAATTATATTTCTATTGAACTGCATGATGATTAGATGACTCTAAACAAATTATAGATGTAAAATCTTATCAAAATACATTATCAAAAGAATACACAATATATATTTTATATGGAAACAGGAACTGCAAAGAAAAATATACACCAACGCTACATACTAGGGGTAAATACACAAACATGCTCCAAATACATAATACATCATGCATCTTTTGATTAAAAACGTAATGGTCTGCAGACAGGATCTCAAAATAAACGATGACATCATCATCATCCTCTCTCTGGCAGAGAGGAAACGTGAAAGCAGATGGCTGCGCATCTTTCGACAACAACAAAAGAGGGAATTTGGATAAAATAAAGTGGAGATTGTTTAAAGTGATCAAATTCAAAGGCAGGTGGACATGCTCTTGGCGAGATTTATTCTATGGCTATTGCTATGGGTTTTTTTTATCGGAGGTCTCACTAAGGGGGTTGTCATTTCTTTGGAAGGTTAAAAGATACCATCAGTGATTTCACCCTTAAAACAAAAATATTTGAAATTTTCAGGAATAGCTTCAAAGTGAAGGATAAGTACTTTTTCCAACTGAAAATTTGACAGAAAAGGAAGAAAAGAGCAATGCTCAAAATTATGAATCTCCATTCGATTACATGTTGCACCAAGTGTCCATACGGACAGTAATGACTAAAATATCCATTTCCGTCCTTATTAGTCTGCTTTCAGTCTTAGCACTTGCAGGGTATGTTAGATACCAATATTTGTTACAGAAATGAAAAATCTGATTTTTTATTATTTTTTTGATTTTCTGATTTAGCAAATCACTGATAGTGCTGTAAGTTCCAAATATTGGTATGGTCATAGTGTTTGGATATATAACACCCTTATTTTATAAACCTCCTTACACAGATCACAGGTTGACAATAAGTTATTTGAAATTGTTTAATCCGAGATGAAATCTCAGGCCATTTCCAGGCCTTTTTTTCAATATTTTGATGCATTTTGAATCCATTCAATCTGAAAGAAATACCTCTCCCAATTTAGTGTTGAAATTTTATAACCCCGACCAATTTTAGTACATGTCAAAAATTATGACCAACAAATATTTTGGACCACTTCCAAAACAAAATGACAGCCCTCTAAAAGCTGTAATCAATGTACCTTTGGACTAGCTGTTACAGAGAAGTATGTGCCACACATGACAATTCTTTTGACAAGATATCCCTGTTAAAGCACTACATACAGGTGCACAAGTACTTTAATCAGGACACTTAAAGTTTAATAATGACATTGCAACTCTGCAACTGGAGGGACAACAGTTGTCTTGAAAGAACCTATTGGCAAAAAGGTTAAGAAAGCAGTTGTTTTGGCTTGATCCTAGGGCCTCTCCTGAACTAAAGGTCAGGAGGTAGCAGAAAGATTCACAAATGTGGCAAGATCAATCAATATGACTTTTTTAACCCGTTTGAAAAAAAATGTACTTGACAGTAATAACTTAAGATTTGGTTGGTTGGGTGATTTTCCCCTTTTTTCACTATGAGCATGATTGAAAGCTCAGAATATGCTACTCTAGGTATATTTAAAATCTTGACCAACAACCTGCTGTTTTTGAGAGAGTGATGAAGCGAGCACAGCATTCTTCCCTTTTGCCTTGCAGCAACCGTCTTTTGTTCCAACTCTATGTCACAGATGTTTTCTTCCTGACAAATGGCATTGCCTTTTAAGTACAGCACATAACACTTAATTTCACTTACAGAATTTTCATGATTTGAAAGTTCTAGAAAATTGCCATGTGTTGCTTATTTTTGCAGAATCTTAAAGTGACAGGAGGAGATTTTTTTAGGATATGAATTTCTCTCAAATTTCACTGGATGGGTTGTAGACCACCTACCGAGAACGTTTGCAAGGTTTATTGGACAAACAGGTGCAGAAGAAAACCGCAAACCTTGTTTTGAACTTGCCTGCTATCGTAATCGTTCCCCATAGAAAACCATGCTTTGACTTTCTGTCGTGCACGACAGAAAGTACTAAATCGTTATCTTATTACATGAAGACGGCGTATTCGGCTTATTCACTTCAGGTGTGATCAAATACATTGGTAAGCATTCCAAATATGTAAAAAACCTAGGTTCAAGAAAAATTGGGGGCGCTTCTTTCTGGAAATCTCATGTCTCTTTAAGTTACTTTATTATGTAAATATTTTTGTGTATTGCTATTTTCTCATTTCAAGCCCATTCATGAAACTTGTGAAAATAATATCCTCACAAAAATAAACAGTACATAAGGTACATAAAGACACAGCTTTTATGAATATGCTTATTTCATGAGAACCCCAATTCTCGTGAGAATACAAAAAATAAGACCTATATTAATGAGACCAATAGCATTTTCCTCTTTTTCCTTCCACTTTTAGCATATCATCTCAGTGGGGAGTATTTGTCCAGAATACCTCAACAGTTTACTGTACAATTTCTCAATGTGGTTATTAAGATAGAAACGGTTAGGAAATTGAATGTCATTCTTAAGAAGGTACACATGCTGTACACTGGAAGTGGTTATTTTTTCTTATACAGGGGGAAATTATTCAATAATATTCTGAACTTTGACACTGGCAGCATCCAGCTTGTACTTGCCACTTACACGGGTATTTTTCTAAAGGCACTAGGCTCTATGCAGATGCAAATAAGTCAAGTGTTTTTGAGATGGCTTCCCAAATGACCCATGGACATTTGAGAAGCCATCTCAAAAACTGATCAGCTAAGACTAGGCTTGTTTGGACTCATTTGAATGCATTTTTCATACTAATTTCAAATATTGTCATTAAAATGCATAATTGTTAAAAAAAAATTAAATGTTGATTTCTTCTACTATAGTTGCCTGTAGAAATTTGAGTCAATTACCTTGCCATAACAAAAAATAACCAGTTCCAATGGTTGCTATATATTAAATATCAGTGTAAGAAATTATATCTACATAAGACAAAATGAGTAACAAAAAAAAAACTTGAATAAGAAACCAGCAAATTAGAGTTAAATTAAAATTAATGATCACTATAAGAATATCATCCATGCTAGTTTACACTCTGCCAGTTTGACAATACACCACATGTATGTGATATGCATGCATCAATCCAAGAGATATGAAGAGGAGAAAGGAGAGATGAAGGGGAGGAACGGAAAGAAAAGGAAACCTTGAATATCACCATATAATGTTAACTCATTGAGGGGTGATCCATTGATATAGCGAGTGACTCGAATGTATGCCAGTCATATTTACATGGATCGTGGTTACCAGCTCAGGCAACATGCACTGCAAGTCATTCTGCTCAGAGACTATGCAATTCTACTACATAATAATAATAATAATAGCAGAGATTTATATAGCGCCTTATGCTATAATTGGCCTCTAAGCGCTTTCACAAATGCCCGCTGATCACTGTGGCCCAACCATACCATAAACCATTTAGCATCATTTCAAGGGATGCAGCAGATCGGGATCAGCGCTTTCCCTTATCAGCAAACATACATCGAGATAACCATCGCAGCCGGGAACAGCTTCCAAAATATCGCATGGGTAAATCGGGACACCCAAGCGGTTAATTTCTTGTCCAGGGAAATTACAAGATAGCTGAATCTCACAGGGATCGAACGCACGCCTATACGCATGGATGAACATACACTGGAGTCGAGCGCTTACCTGATTGAGCTATCTTGTCCGACATATGTCTATGTTTTTGTTCTATAACATTTACCACAATGTCATGTGGAAATATTGCTTGATATTTACTTTGTACACTCATTTCAATGGCATCATCCTCTTCGGGTTAGTCCTTATACCCTTGTTCCATGATCATTGTTGAGAACCCAATACTGTCCTATTTCACTTCTGCATATAAGCCCTAAAAGCACACTGGCATTTCTGATCACCACCAATGCTCCAAGAGCAGGCGATTGTTACCTAATAATGAATAGCACCGCTCTGAACATTGTCAATATTCAGAGCGGAGAATAGGTGGTGGTCAAAATCTCACAATTGCCCTATATCAGTGCATTTGTCCAAAAGCATTCATTCGTTTACAGCAGCTGTGAGACATAATATTAGTGGCACCTCTGAGATAATGCCCCTCAACAATGTTCATTGAACATGGAACAGAATCCTTAAGACCTTGTATATTTCTTCTAAAATAAATGTTGTACTTCTGTGGCAGTAACACTTCTTATTTTCGAGGGTGGTATTTCCGTGACGACTTCTATATATATCCATTCTAGATACAAAGCCTACCCTTGATATGAAATGTACGTGTCTATTTAAACCGAAAATGATCTGAAAATTACATTCCCCGCATGGGATGCGATTCGTGTCTCCGAGGGTTCTACAGGGCTACATCCAGGTACGTCCGTATCCAGGCAAACACTGTCTCACTCTTTTTTTATCCTTTTAACCAGGAAGTGGTTACATTTTACAAGCCCTTCAAAGAGGAAGCCCACACCTTTACACCAGCACGAAAGCATAGCGCTTTATAGAGATGTTTGTCACGATCAATTTCTTATTCACAAGAAATGTAACATTCTGTGGCATTACTTTTTGCTACTTTATGGAAATGATATTGTTTCCAAAAAGGCATTCATAGATGCCTACAGCTGATTAGCAACTTTCTTCTCTAATAAAGGTATAGCACCTAGTATTATAAAAGAGCCAGAACCTGTCATGTAAGTCTGTGCACCCCCTGGAGGGCAGATACAAGCATGCCAAGTTACTCGATTATAAACAACAGTATGTATATTTATCACCACCAAAAATTGTTATCCATTGCATAACTTTTTGTTCATGTTTCTTTAAGCACAATAAGTTAATATTTTCTACACTATAGTTACACTAGAACTGTTAACTATACATCAATTGATTAACAAGTCATAACTTATAGTATATTGGCATGTTTTTGACAACGCAGTATCAGCAATAATAAAAGACCTGTTAGTTTAATAGCAGATACGTTTTTACTTCTTGCAGCTAATTAGAGAATAAGGTATTATTTTTGGGAACCGAGTACTCTCTTTACGACGAATTTAACCCAAGGCGATTGCCATTTTTAAGTGGAAGAACGAGGCCGGGGCCGAGTTTTTGCACCAAAAATAGGGGGTGTCGCCGGGTCAATTCGTCGTAAAGAGAGTACGGGTCCCAAATCTACCTTTATTCTCATTCTTACACATCTTTATCATTTAGGTCATCTTTAACCCAATTTTCCGCATGCTTTATAACGGCTTAAATACAAGCAAGAAAGAGACGGCCACCACCCAGTGACAAACAATCAACAACCCGTTGAACTCAACGATCATACGCAAACGAGAACGCACGTATCAGGCGCGCGCAAATGTAGCCAAACGCAATATGACGCGAGCGCTTCACAACCTAAACCTAACTTCAAACGCCAGCGCGTACTACCTTTGTTGCATTTAAATTAAAAACGATTAACCGGCATCAACCAATGAAATTGCTTATATTTTCACAGATTTTTAGAATTTATCTATCAATAAACCACATCCACTTTAATAAGAATAAAAGTTCAATTTAGATCTCACTCGCACTACAAATGCAATAGGTACCTGGGAGCTTTCATTAGCACAGCAACCTTCATCAGCAGACCACGGATGATGAGCGTAGTGATAATTAAACAAACCGTGATACTTATTTCCTTTGAGCTTTGAAGTTGAAGTTTTTGGTTACGCATCGGCATCCCTTTCAACAGCTAATAGCAGATGCTACCCAACAAAATGATTCACTGAAATGACCTGCACCCACAACGAGTGTGCAATTGGTTCCTAGTACGCACAACCTTTAATCATTAATTTTTACCCTTCAAAACTGTTTGATTACCCTGTACCATTTGATCAAGTTCACAGTTCTTAAACATTAAATATACTCTTGAAGGTTAGTGATGTGAACCATTGCCAATATTAGAAGTACCTTTTTCTGACAAGATTAATCATCTATTTTTTCAAACATGATAAATTGATATGAAGTTAGTAAACGAAGGGGGGTAAAGAGACAGATGGCATATGTAGTTTGTGAATCTACATAGAATCCCTATTCTAACTTGAACATAATTGAAATGTATGTATTTGTATAAACGCAATGCTGTACAAGTATTAACAGGTTATTCATACCTTATTTGCATAATTGCAAGTTCGTCTTCAGTACTTGCCAAAGCTATGCCTACCCTCAACAACAGGCTATCATACAGGACCAGTATACTTCGTCCGGCCTGAACTAAAGGAGTGACGTGGTATAGCTTTCGTTGCAGCTACTGTGGGCATAGCTATCGCCACGGGCCGACTTTGTTCGCTCACGATTACAGCTGCGGCTTACTGCGGTTTGCACCTTTAAGACTGCGGGAAACCTATGACGCACTCCTTAGTTCAGGCCAGACACAGTATATTCCATAAAGGTCCTTTTCAACATCAATTTCTTGGATCATCATCAACAAATTTCTTGTGAAGCACAGAATTAAGGTGCAACGAGAGATTTCACATACAGGTGTCCCTAAAAAATTGAAAGTACTGATTTTTTTGCCTGATGTAAAGCTTTCCATCAAATATCCCCATCGCAAAGGCTTAAGCTGAGAAATGTTTGTTTTGGTACAAAATTGTGAAAATTCTAATTTCGTATATGAGCAATGTCCGAAATTCAGCCTATGCTTTTTACACTGCAATATAAGCAAATCCAAATCACTTTTTCTCTCTTTTAAGAGATTTCTATAGCCAAAGAAGGTCAGAAGGTCTATTGAGTGTCTAATCTATATGAAATGACTTTTTTTGACACGATATTTGGATGCCTCAAAATCTCTCGTGCACCTTTAAGTCCAAAGTGTCAACACTCTGCCCTGATGAACTTTTGCCACTATCACCAGGACCATATTTTCCCTAAGAGACTGTAGTAAGAAACCTTTTGAATAATATTTCCACTATGGAAATCCTAATACTTCCATGTTCAATCTGTTCACACTTCAGACAACACAAGCAAAATTTAGTTTTACGTGACAACAACCATTTAACCTCGGCACAAAATCTCATGGCTACTTGCCAGACATTACCGGCTTACTCCATATTAATTCTAGCATTTCATCATTCCCACATATTTTAATCATAGTTATTGCCATTGGCTCTACCCTGCTCTTACATTGTTACAATGCAGGGATCCCCATTCCCCACAAGGACGAGCATTCTCACATTGAATGTCATTGTTTCCTTGGAATTTAGTGCTTGAGAATCGCCAACTCAAGTTACCCATGCCCACTCATGCATCAAGATCACTTTGTTTAGTTAACAATGAAAGATCAAGGTTGCTCCGACAGTGCATGGGTATTAAGTTTGGCAAATTGCAAGTGTTAGCTAAGAGAAGAACTACCATATTAAAATTTTATGTGCACTAATGAATTGCAATGTCTGTCAAGTCTGAACAGTATGTGGTTGAGAACACAAGGGCTGTATTCTGAAAGGGAGTCTAACTTTAGACCTGGGTTTAAACCAGGGTTAGTCCTACATGAGTGGACCTTTTGTCTTTCAAAATGCTGTGAAATTTAAAATGGGTGAGAAAATTCCTCATGGATGGCTATTCTGGGCCATCCATGAGGAATTATCTCACCCGTTCCAGCACATTTTAAGAGTATGTTGGAAGGAAAAAAGGTCCACTCATGTAGGACTAACTCTGGTTTAAACCTGGGTCTAAAGTTAGTCTCCCTTTCAGAATACCAGCCATATTGTTGAATTGTTCAGCAAAGAACAATTCTAGCATCTGAATTGATAACCTTGACGATGGACTCCATCAGGGATGTCCTAGCAGTACATCATTGATGTACACACAAGTGACACCAGCTGCTCAACAAAGTTTTGCAAACTTAAAAATCCTGGTCTGGAACTTGCTGTAAGAAAGTTGAACCCATGAACTGCAATTTAAAAGCATGTCACATGAAACAGTCAAAATGTGCAAATTCATATTGCTCAATGAGGATCGCTTTCTTACCTTTGTCGCTCCCTGTCATTCTGTCTTCTTTGTTTTTATGTTGGCCGTCAACGACATGTTCTCCCTTCACTCCCATTTTCTCTGCAGGTAACACAAAACCAGTACAAAACATTAGGCGCTAATTTATTAATAGATTGAATGGGCTAAGCACACAGCCAGTAATCGGCAGTTGTTGGCACCGACAGTGGTTACTAGTGAAGTATGGCAACAAGCCGGTATGTCCTTCTCAAGCGCCAACTTGCAAGAAATTGTCTGAGACGGGCAAGGGGCTCTCGTGAACCCCTGAAACGTGTGCCTTACCAGCAAGGGAGACAAAATAGCAATTTCCTGTAGGCCGCTTGATTACGCTTACTAACGGATAAGTCACCATCCTGCCTGACATGGTTGTTATCCAAATCATTTATATGATACGTGAGTATTAACTCCCAGTACCTCCATAAACCTAGAAAACTTGGGTTTCAATTCATATTTGTTCAATTAGATTTCCTTGGCTTCGCTGCCACCAGCCTTAAAAACAAGATTGCCAAAGTCAAATTGTTATTGTTTTGAATTTAAACTTACATTGTTTACCCTTATCTCTTATTCTGACCAATTTCATTGATAGAGATCAAAGGTTGCTTGCTAGGTGGTGGGCAAAGGGTAAAGATTTGCTAGCTGTGAGGGGGCAGCACACAGCTGATCTTGTTAAAAAACATTGCCAAGAAAATGCAAGGGTTGTGTTCTGTATGGCCATGGATCAAGTCAATTGAACGTGTGGGTGGGTCAGGGATGTTAACGTTACACTGTATCCTCTAATACGGGAAGGGATAAAGGAAATCCCCAAAATTGGATTAATTTCCACAGATGATAGCCAACATTGAAATACTGTGTGTGCATGCGTGTGTGTATGTGCATGTAAGTGTATGTATGTGCGCTTGTATATGTGACAGTGTGAGTGAAGGTATACAAGCATATCAGTGGTGGAACTGTGGGTGGAACTTGAAAGAAATGACAAATTTTGGGGGATGACTAGACAATCATTTTGGTTTGGGGGAATCGCCCCCTGTAAAAGTGATATTTCTTCATTTCCCTTGATTGGTAGCTATATTGTTTTTCTTCTTGTGTACTATGTGAATGTCTATATGCGGGTAAAGTAGATATGGTTAATGCACATGTGGGTATGGGAATGAATGTGTATGTTTGATTTTTTTGTGTGTAGTGTACTGTATGTGTGTGTTTATGTCATTAGTATGCACAAGCATTCCCCTCCATGCATACCTTTTACTTTAGTACATAAATAGATACCAGTTGGCATTTGTAAGAAGTGAATTTTACAAACCATTAAAAATGCATTATTTTGGAAATGCTCAAGGAGGTACACAAATATGAAAAGAACCAAAAAACATATTAAAATTAAAACAAAGTAAACATTAAAGAAGTGGATCTTAAAGGTGAATGTTCCGATTGTCTTTGGGACACCCCGATTTACCCGAAAGTAGTATCAATTTTGATATCAGATGAAAGGCCGTATTTTTCTCATTACCCTTAAATTTGAGCCCTCAAATCTATTTCATTCCAAAGATATAAACCAAAAATCACCATTTTAATGGTTAACCATCAATATTAGCACAGTATTGAATAGGGCTTTGCAACATGCATTATTGCTTCTACCCCAGGCTTCTACCATTAAAACTTCAACTTGGTTTCCCACAGTACTTGAAGGGGCAAATGTGCAAGTGCCAGGCTCTTATATCAAGCATAGAACACAACAGACATAAATCGGAACAAGCACCTTAAGAAGCTTCTTGAAAGAGTCAACAGTAGTAACATGATCTTTAAGATATTATCTCTTCATGTTTAATTTGTTCACATACTGAGCATGCAGTTTGATCCCCAATGTATTATTCTTTGAAATTTTTGCAAAGCAACAATTTAAACTTACCAATTTAAAACCATCAAGAAAAACACCTCAAATTGTCAATTGTGTTTTACACAACCATTAGTAAATTTTTCATGAATACTGACAAAATATCATGAATAATTCACAGCTATCAAGAACTTCTCAATATTTCCAGATTCAACAAAATCACACTTTTAAGAAGTCCCATTTCTTTTTCCACACACTGCTGATCCAATCAATCATTCAAATGACCAATTAATCGTTAGGGGACTTCCCACAGAAGACGTCTCATTGCAGATGACAAACAGTATGAGACTAGTATGAGCAATACATACCTTTCATACATTTCTTTTCAATCTAATTGGAAATATATTTTTAGAATGTAATTTTTTTTCTTCTTTCCTTACTGCCAGCACGTCTGCAGTGTGTATATTTTTAATGAGGTCGGGCGTTCAAAACAAGATGGCACATGACCTGTTAAAGAGACACTGGCACATTTGAAAAAACAGTGCACCCTCACAATTTTTCCAAATTGATATTTTTGCATGGTTGTAAAGCTTAAACATTAGCTCTCACCTGAAATGTTTAAGACCAAATTAGCGCCCTTATGGGTAAACAGAACAATTTTTATAATTAATATCGCAGGCGACATTTATTCAGCAGATGACAGAAATGGCGTTTAACACAAGAAAACACATGCCGGAGCCTGATTCCCATGGCATGAACCAGTTTGAACGGTCTGTGACCTTTGCTGTTTTAATATCAATGAGTAGGAGTCTATGATATTCATGTAATAGACATTTTTGTTAATTAAAGTTACGGCAAACTTAAAGTTGGCCTACAAATTACCTGAATGTCTTTAGTCTCTTAATTAATGTCCTTATCTGTTTTGGGTATGTTTTTTTGTATGTAAAATATATCTCTATTCTTCCAATGGCCTAGACTATCATTTTGCAAGCAAATTGAAGAAATTTCATATTTTGTGAAAATGTGCCAGTGCCGTTTTAATATTTTTTTCACATATATTCGCAGTGGATTTTTTAAAATTATGGTTAAATGCATGAAACACTCACTGTATTTAATCCAGTCAGAGTTTGTGGTTGCATCCAGACAGGAAATCATCATCCTCTTTCAAGGGACAAA
The DNA here is from genome assembly GCA_023653785.1 of Ophioderma brevispina. Taxonomy (NCBI): domain Eukaryota; kingdom Metazoa; phylum Echinodermata; class Ophiuroidea; order Amphilepidida; family Ophiodermatidae; genus Ophioderma; species Ophioderma brevispina. The sequence goes on from JAMKCH010026986.1 coordinate 100,589, forward strand.
ATACTTTTGGGGCTACGGGGGCTATTTGAGCAAATTCTGCCAAAAAAAAAAGGAGCCATCGTAGTGCCATTTTACCATAGGCCAAAATTTCTCACGGGGGCTATTTTGTGAAAACTGAGGGCTAATCGCCCTTAGCCCTCGTTTATTTTGTGCCCTGTCCTCTTTACCTAACCCTATTTTATTACCCCGCAGAATTGGTAGAGGCCAATATTTAAGTGGTGTTTAGGTTGAGCAGTTATGAATTTGTTTAAAAATGTAAAATATCTGAGAGTGGCCACACAAAAATTGTTTTTAAAATTATGAAAATTATGTTTTCTAGGTACTAAAACAGTATGTGTTGTTTTGTGCTTCACAGTAATATTTATACCATGAAACGGCAGGTAGAAGGTATTCAACTGAGAAGCTAATAAAGCTTGTGTTTCAACAAATCAGTAGATTAGTGAAGTGCACAAAAAGACAATTTACCAGCGCTTGTCATTTTCTGCTGCTTGGAAAGGTTAGGGTTAATCTTGTTGAAAATTTAACAAGAAAATTTTACAAAAAATTGCATCAATTGCAAGTTATGAGTCAGGGTCAAATGTGCAAATATGCAATACTAGAAGAAAAAGGGCTATCTCGTATTAGCTACCCTCAGAGTTCAAGTCACGTACCATTTTGTTGTGAACACACTAAATGAATAGCATTTGTATCATTGGAGCCAAGACTTCATCAATAACGCTATATAAAGCATCTTGGCATTTCCTTGGCGATAGGATTACCAAAGGTGACTTGCGTTGAAATAAAACACATTATTGATTGACATTTGCCGAGGAAGAGCAGAAGGGCAACACTACGTAATGTGCAATGTATACATTACCATCAAAAATATACATTATTTTGAATATAAATCTGTTGATTGGTATGTTTCCAGTGCTTCCTCAAAATGTTTGAAATATTGAAAGTACATGAGTTCCCCAGAACAAGTGTGTCACTTGCAGTTGTGCTTGCAGAATGAAGTGATGCTTCCTTTTGGGACTCGCATTAAAACAGAGAATATCTTCTTGTTGTTTTAAATACCCTCTTGGCAGTCATGTTAAGGCACCCTATTTTCACCTTTGACCTCTTAAACTGTAGGGCATACAGTAGGTCATCACACAAAATGTTTAAAAGTCAACCAGCATGTTATGATTATATAATTTTGACCTTTGACTCGATAACCATTGGTCAGATAGTGATTGCTTTTGATTTTATTAAATGTAGAGATTTGGAGCATTTTTTCAAATAAGCCATTGACCTTTGACCCTTTAACTGGTTCATAGAGAGGAATTGCCATTAATTTAATAAAATATTTAAAACAGAACATGGCAGTATATTATTTGTACCATTTGAGTAGTTTCAAATTTGACTTTTTTCTGACCTTTGACCCAATTCCAGCAGACTCAGCTGTCACAAGTTTCTCACAAGCTGTATGCACACCCTGAATTTAAAACAGTGAATCGTCACTCAAAAAAGTGAAACTCTTGTAAACCACTCCAAAATGAATGAAAATCACTGCAAAAGTCATATTCCACTCCAAAAAGAGCAAAAAACTGCTTCAGAAGAATGAATTTCTATTCCTTAGGAGCTCAGGAAAGGGCAGTTAGGTATCCGTCTATGAACTCCTCAAACGAGTGGAATTTACTCTTTTACAGTGATTTTCATCCTTTTCTGGAGTGGTTTACAAAGTTTTCTTTTTGGAAGTGAGGTTTTACTCTTATAGAGAGTATCCTACAGTGAAGTTTGGTGTCAGTAAAAATTGCAAATTTGTGACCTCTTGGTTAATTGACCAGACACCTTAAAAATCACTGATCACTCCCACAATTGAAAAAGAATCCCTATCCCTGCATGTCTTCCTGCTGTATAGCAGAGGTGTTCACAAAAAATTAGTTCCATGTTGATTGTGTAATTCAGAAAGGTTTCAAAAGGAACTTTAGTGTTTGAGAGAATTTGCAAACATTTTGAACACACAAATACATAGGGGGCAGCAGAGTGCATTTGAAAATGGCTGAAAATACACATAATATATTGCAGTGCAAATTTTTACCTGATAACATAGTTATGGAAGAGATTGTATTCTAGGTCACAGAATGGGATTTCTAGTTAGTCATTTGTGCCTTCTTGTTTGTATTATCCAAAGTTACACACTGAAAAGTTATTATTGCAGGAATATCTTGAAATGTCTCATCATAAACACCGCATAATGTGCAATGTGCTGGATTCTATTTTAACTTCAATCTTTATTTATGAAGATGGAAGAAATCATCTTAAACATTACAAAATTCACCAGACAATCATTCACAAAAATTCAAAACAGTTCACATTGTTATATATACACAGCATGGTTAGTAGTGTCAATTGATACCATGGCTTCGCCATAAGACTAGTATTAGTAATCAGTCATGTGCATACAAGTGTTAAAGCACACAGAACAGTATGTTTTAGTTAAAAATACACAACATGAAAGTACTGGTAATTTCACAACAAAGCAAAGCGAGCGAAGGGATGTACTTGAATGGCCACTTTGTAATTCAACAAAAGTGTCTCATTAAGCTAGACTGCTCTAACCTCTCCGGTGTTTTAGTAGACAGTTGGGTCTATTGTTAACTCGGCAGTGTACAGATGTCAAATGCGAATCGCTAGTGAATAATGTACGGGATTCTTTTTTTTGGGGGGGGGGAGATGTGTCAATCTATCTACCTCTAATGATGATAACCTTGTTAGCAGTATCTGTGGTAGAATATTAACAGCTGCGAATAACTACAGATGATAGCTAGTTGTAATCTACTCGACGCAAAAATGTGATTATATAATACTGAAATGTGAAGAAGAATATTTACAAAGCCATGAAAATAGATCAAAATATAAGCGAGATTACTACATCTACCACACCACATCAATACTTATTACCTGATTGTGTACTAAGCGTTTCGGGTTCGTTTCGGATAGGTTCTGTTACAGTAGGTAGCGTTTCAGTGGGTGTTTCGGGCGTATTTTCGCTAGGCCAAGTAAAATCAGTGGACGGGTCAGAATTAGTTTTAACAGTTTGTGCAATGGCCTCCTCCTGTATGGGTGGAGGTTTGTCCTCCTCAACCTCGGGTTCGTCTGTTATGTCGGGCGACTCGGAGGCAAAAGCCTCGTCAAAAAAGGCCTCTGCGGAAACTGGTTCTTTGCCGTTTAGCGCCTCACTTTGCGGGTCTTCCTTGGTCTCTGGGTATGGGATGTGCTCTTGAAAACCGAAGGCAAAACAATGGAAATCAAATAAACAGACATGGTGTTAATTACGTGTAACAAAGAAAACTGAAAATGAAATGTTAATGAATTAATTTATTTTAACATGTAAGGAATAAAGAAAGTGAAACCAACATTGGAAAGGTGGAAAAATAAAACCAATTAAGTGAAAAGAAGATAGAAAACTATATAAAAACACAACAGATAAAAGGTGCAAAGAATGAATATCCTGTAATATATTAAATGCTCAAACACTATCAAGTCAAGAAAACTAATTACACCCACAAACATCAACATACATTCATCATAGACTTACAATCACTAGAATATCCAGTACACCAGAAGTTTGAACAGACAACCAATAGTTTATATATATCAAATATCCCTGTACTTTGAGTCTTTTGACTGTACAAATGCTAACTTTGCAAAGAAGTGAAACATGCCCGAGTGCATCGGCTCTTTATAATCTTTAAAACATGACCAAAGGACTTGTCATGAAACTTGACATCATTTGTGTATTCATAGTGATTAGCTAACACAATGAGCCCACAGTACAAGTATGCGACATTGGATATCTGAGATAAGAAGAGCCTGTATGATGAATCCATGGTGAGGGGACCCACTTCCAGATAATTCTACAACAGCTTGCCAATTTGAAAATGTGTGAATCAATCCGCATACCATATGGGTCAGCCTCGGAGTAACGTTGCTCAAAGGCGCTTGTCCTACAAATGAGATTGTAACATGGCAGCAGAAAAGGGATGATAGCAGGGAAGGTGGGATGGAAATTGATGGTGTAAAATTAAGGGCACCAATATAGTGTAAGATATTGAAGAGAGGATAAGAGGGGAAAGAGAAGGAAAGAGGTAAAAGACAAGAGGAAAGGGAATGATAGCAGGGGAGTAGGATGGAACCTGATGTGAAATGAAGGGCACTGATAGAGTGTAAGATATTGGAGAAAAAGAGGAACGAGAGCATCAAGGATGCTGTGGCTTACTCCAGAGGTGTGGCGTTGAGTTGTGCAATGAGGTGAAACAAACCAATTAAGTGACAATTCCCATATCCTAACGTCCCTTAACTGCATTTTTTCCACTTTTCAAAAATCACGGAGCGGACCCGTTTTGTTTTTGGGGGAAATTGCCCCTAGATCTAACAAGAAAAATAACGCTACCACCTTTTTTGCGGTGATCGTCAGGTATGTAGTCTTTTTCCGAAAAGGATGTTTGGGATTTTTTTTTTTTTTTTTTTTAAGAGGTAACATACTCCATGTGTGACAAAATCATGTTATTGCACTACCTATACCTAGTGTAAAATTACTAGGGCATTGCTATATGAAAGAACTGCAGAGTGTCAGGGTCACTCTAGCCAAAACATAAACATCCAGGCCTACACATAAGCACATGTGGTGTATATCTAATTACTGACCTTGATGTCCAAAAAATGGTTCCCTGTTTCTTGGTAGAGACCTTACTAACAATGCATGCAAAGAGTCGCCAGACAACTACAGTGAACCAAGAGTATTGACTATGATTTTAGTCTAACAAGAAAAGTGTTACAAGTGTAACACTTTCTGTGCGTTTCTTGATAGTTATGCCCGGTTTCTTGCGTGTCAATGTATTCCAAGGGGGGTGAGTGTTTTGGGCCCTATAGACCTTTTGCTCAACTCCTCCATATAACTGTTTTGTTTTCATACTGTGGAGTAATGGGAAATAAAGTTTGATGAACATATTGATCTATCACCCAGCACTCTCTTATAGACTTACTTCGTAAGAGGAAAAATGAGGGGTAACAAGAGTAAAATATGCAAAAAATATGGGGTCTTTGGGTGACAATGCTGAAAATGGGGTCTGAAATGGGAGTATCCTAGGTAACACTAGGTCAAGTTAGACAAAGTTCTGTCTCCAAGAAATTGCTGGTTAAAATCTTTAATTCCCAAGGGTCCTGGTGGTAATAATATTACTTCTGTAAAGGGATACCAAAACCCTAACCCATTTTAAGGGTCATTTCACACACAAAAATGTGCGGATTTTGCATAATATGGGCCTATAAACCTATTTTCGTAATTTTACATTCTACATTCATTCTGCAACCACTTTGGTTTTTTCCGGAAAAAAAGCAATAAAGGATTTTATCTTCAAATTGTAGAGTAAGGATTTTCTGTTAAAAAACATTTTGGCAAACTTATTCCTGTATACCTTCAATACAGAAGTACATTAAAAAAAAGGTGAAAACAACCCCAACCAAGATTGGGCATATATCAATCAATCATTGAAAATATCTTTAAAAAGATTGAATCTGCCTCTGTGCTTTGGAGTATTTTGCTCATTCCCCAGTTCTTTAGCATAGTTGGAATGTACAAATGCATCCAATGTTGCTTTCAGATTTGGAAGTTGGAAGTAACAGTATAAAAGATCAGAACACATGCAGCCTACTTATTTCTGAATTCAAATCATTTCTTTTTCTTTTCAGAATGAAAGAAATTTTAAAATGTCAAAGATCTATTTCTTCAGATATTGACTTAGGATTTATACAACTGTCTTGTTTCATATTTTACAATTACAGACAGCTTTATCCCATTTTTAAAAATGACTTCCCATAAGCCCCTTCTTGCCATGTCATATATGATTAAATCAGTAAACCCATTTAGCATGTCTAGTATCGGCTAGGTTGCCATTAGGTGATATATTTGCAACGTAATGAAGTCCATCTCCTTGTGTCATCACCAAACCTATGCCACATCAACTTAGTCATCACCCACCACTAGAAACCTCTTATAGCAATACACCAACACAGTAAGGCTTTTGTCTCAACTGCCAAGACAAAGTTCATCAATCTCACAACCACGCACATAAAAATTGACCACACTGGCATTCAGCTGGTAAAATCATACATTGCAATTCCAACATGCAAAGTTCTTTTCTGGAATGTAACATGGGACTTTTACACCGAAATTGAGAATATGACTCACATTGGGACCTGTATATAGTGTGATACATGTCTACCAATATTCACCACCAGGGAATTTCATAGCAGAAAGAGAACACCATATACATTAACAACTTGCGTAGAGTTTAAAGTCACATGTCTAATCTCATTCTTTATTTGTTCAGATCACTCCAAGACAATGGTTTTGGTTTCAATTTCCGAAATGATGAATGAAACTCAGGTTAGTCCTACATAAAACACTGTAAAGTCAATAGGCTTCTATCCAAACAAATAAGCTGAATCTATAATTATATCTGTCAAGAGAGTGATAGCCAAAGCAACTGAAGAAAATAAAATGGGCTGCAAATAAACTTGAGAAGCATTTCAACAAATGAAACAAAAATAACTAAAACAAAACACTGCATAGTTTGGATGGTTGAGACAGAGTGTGAGAGTTCAAGTTTACAAAGAGGACATAAGATGGATCAAAGTGGGTTTTTTTTACATTGAAACAGGCAAATTACCAGAAAGAACAGAATCAAAGGAAAGGTGAAACAGCTAATGATATTACTCATCATTATAGCACACTTAAATTTGATACACGTAGGTAAACGTTTCTTTACCTGCACCTCATTACACATTTAGTAATGTATTCTTGTGGCAGGTGGATCCGTGCTCGGGTGACTTACCAATTGCTATGAAAACTCAAATGCTACATGTAGCAGTGAACAAGTGGGTTATTAGAACTCTGCCTCAAGGATTCAAATCCAGGAAAGAAATTATGATTAAGGTAGCCCAATGCTCCACAGTGATCTAACCTAGACTCTGAATCCGACCCACTTTTTCCCTTACTAAGCTCACAGGTATGTGCTTTGTGATACTGGGCAATGCACTGACACATTTCATCAAATAATGTTCATGGCGGTTTCAAGTATTTGTGCTAGGGTTTTCAACAATCAGCTAACAGTCTGAGTGCCAGTTTCATAAATCTTCAAAAAGGAATGAAAGAAGCCATAGCATCAGTCATGCCATCAATTTGATGTTCGATGCCAAATGGGTTCCCCGAGATCAAATATTATTTCAAAATTGATGAACGAAATGGGCCCGTTTTCAACTCTAATGGCTTATTACTACTATATGCCTTGTAATGTCAAGATAAGGCACATTTTGAGCACATCCCACCAAAAAATTAGTAATACTTTAACGCTGCTACAAATTGAGTTTTCTGATCATGTACCGGTTAGCTCGTGGCAAATGCAAAATGAGAAAATTTACATTTCCAGGAATTTCTTTTCAACGTTGTTATATTTAATTGGGTAATTACATGCATCTCGTCTTAGGATGCCTTTGCAGGAAAGGTCTTGCTCACATGGCACTGCCCTCAAGTAACATCCGAAAATGGCACCATAATTAAAGACTTGGAAATTTTATGAAACAACGCTTAGTGCATGTGAATGTATAGTCTAACTGTTTAGAATGCCTGAGATAGCTAAATGGACTCTCACTGGATTTATTTTGGAATATAAATAAAAAATATTTCTGCAAATACTATCATCTTGCAATGTGAGCATGATAGCAGTTGCCTTGAGGGAAGAATGGACTGATTGTATAGTAATGACAAAAACAACATTTCCAATCACAAAAATCATGTAAAATTCATGCTGGCGAGCATGTCTAGCGTTTGTTAGTTTAAACCTGTTGGTTATTTTGACAAGACTGACGGTAAAGTACACGTCTTGGTTAGAGCATGGCAGTTATAATGTCCCCAAACCAGAATTGCCCTAAAACCCATTTAGCAGACAGTACAGCAAAAGGCTTTTGAAGCAAAGATGGTCTCTACTAACTCTTGATAATGGAAAAGCTATTACGGCCTGCCAATTTGTTATTCTGCACATGTTGCACAACCACGGAAGCTATCTAATGATTAAAGTAAAAAGCGTAATCACCCTTTTAATATAACTATCAATTAGTTCTTGTACTGGCATCCTGAACAACACAAAAATGTATTATATCTTGCTAAAGGACAATATGTAATTAATCTGTATATCATAATGATAAATTTGGGTCCCCTTTAAAGACACTATCAGTGATTCACCCGAAAGAGTCAAAATATTTGAAATTTGCAGTAATAACTTAAAATTGAAGGATAAGTCTGTATAAGTCTCAAAAGTTATTTTTTCCAACTGAAGAATTGCCAGAAAAGGATTTAAACGGTAGTCTTCAAAGATATGACTCTTCGTTGAATTACGTGTTATAGTAAGTGTCCGTACAGACAGTAATGACTAACATATCGGATTCTGTGCTTATTAGGTTGCTTCTGGTCTTATCATTTGCAGGGTATGTTATGGTGCCCGTACTTGTTACAGACATGCAAAAATCTGATTTGTTATGATTTTTTCTATTTTATGATTTAGCAAATCACTGATAGTGCCTTTAATATCAAAATAAGGTGTCTGCTAGACCATTTGGACATGAACATTTTCCCAACTATGATATGCAGAGTGATTTGGGATACATACTGGAAAAGACACTTGAAGTGGAATGATTTGTCTATTTTGTATTGCCTTTACCAAATACTTAGATGCATGGCAAGTGTAGTAGACCAGAAAAAACAAATGAATCATCTTCCAGCAAGCCTTCAATATACTGTTTAAAACAAGCAGATGTCAGCATCTCAACCCAAACGCACAATGACTGTCCCTTAAACAATGAACCTGTACACTATCTATTAACATTGTACCATTTCTGCTCTATCTCCATCTACCGTTTTCTCTTCTGTCCAACTGATTTCCGAATTCCTCTCTTTAGCCTCAGGCAGGGTCATTGGCTTTTCTACCACAAGTCCTTCACCCTGTGATTTTTTTGGCTCTAAGTTCATAGTTATAATTTATTCTATGGTTTGTTTGGACCATATGCAAAGCAAACAAACATAAGATCAGAAACAGTAAACAAATGTGCATGTATATGATTTTTTTCCAGTCATCCTGTAAAGAAGAAAAGTCCTGTATATAAAATTGTGAGTACATTGTATACCTGCAAGCAAGTTAAAAATAAATGCACCAAATCCTATGCATACATGTACCTTCAACATTACCTGGCTCTTCTTCATCAGTTACAGCTGCATGTTCGGTTTCAGTCTCTTGTTCTTCTATCTCACCTTCTTCCTTCTCAACTTCGGGAAAATTGTCTTCAACTGACAGGAGGGCAACACAAAGACAACACAAGTGAACAATAACAAACATAAGAAAGCAACACAAATGAACAATAACAACAAACAAACATGCAACACAACATAAACACCAATTTACAAATAACACTTATGGTGACAGCTTATCTATATTTATCAATTGGTTCATGATCAAGATATTTTGGCCTATATTGTGCCCTATATTACCTGGTTCTTCCTGAGTGAAAACAGCATGTTCAGGTTCAACCTCCTGTGGTTCTATCACACTTTCTTCCTTTGTAACTTCAGGGATATTTTCTTCAACTGACAGAGGACAACATATAAACACATGTGAACTTAACACAAACATGCAACACTACATATACAAATTTACATATAACACACACGGCAATTTTGCTGGTGTCATGCCACTTGCTGCTTTCCTGCTCTGCTGACGATATTTGCTCTACTGCGCAGTCACACCAAAATGCTAGCGATGACCAAGCAGCAAGCACCGTCTTGTTGATAAATCTAACACTCTGCCACTTTGTCCCCCTCCCAAGTGGCAATCTACAGGGATTTGACTTAACACAGGGTGTTTTCCACTTGTGACGTGGTTCATCAAGTGGCAGTGCCGCTTAGAGCAGCATGCTGCAAGTGACAAGTGGCACGATACTATGAACCAAGCATTAAGATGGCAGACTTGATCACATTGGTTCATGACATTTAGGCCTATGTACATTATGCCTGCATTACCTGGCTGTTCGTCACTGAGAACGGCATGTTCAGGTTCAGCTTGTTGTGGTTCAATCTCGACTTCCTTCTCAACTTCTCCAGGACTGTCTTCTAATGACAGAGGACAACACAGACAATGCATTTGTTCAATTGTTATATTTCATCAATACAGCCTGCATTGGTTTTGTAATTCTTCTCTAGAAGGGTTCATGTACACTTGACAGGACACCAGGGTGCTTCTCTTCCGTAAGCACATGCAGTTGGCATGTTGTGAAAATGATGAATATTGAGGATTCCTAAATATCCTACATATTACATAATGCCACATTGTCCAGGGTGTGAGCTAAAAAACATTTACTTCATTTGTTTTAAATGACCAAATTGAATTGGGACATTTCTTATTTGATGATTACTGACAAATTGGTAGTAGGCATTTGGACATAAACATTTTAAGGGGGGAAAATGACCATAACTTCAAACTTTTGGCTAGACCTATTCACAGGCCCTACCTTGGGGAGGCAAGTCGGCTGTGTCATCAAGAAGGACATGCTTTGGGGTACTTCCTCCTTCACTGATGGTTGGACTATCTGTGTCCTCTTCAAGCTCTGGGGGTTCTTCGGGAGGTGGCTTCACAAGATAATCTTCACGACCAAGCTCATTTTGTTCTTCAGGAGCACTTTCTAAAGGTGCAGACACAGCAGGGGTGATTTCTTCATGGGAAGGGTCAGTATGAACAGGCTCATCAGAACTCTGTTCTTCTGGGCTGGTTATGGCTGGCTCTTCAGTCTCTTGCTCAACATCATTGGGTTCTTTGATCTCTTCAGTAACATTTTCTTCAGGACTAGCTTCCTCTCTTGTAAGATCTTCAGCATGTGGTTGTTCTGCCAATGGTTCTTCTGATTTCTGCTCTTCTGCAGCAGTTTCAACACCCTGATCTTCAGTAGGAGAATCTCTTACCCCTTCAGGACTTGATTCTTGTTGGAAGGTTTCCTCAGGTGTTATTTCACCTTCGACTGAGTGAGTGGCATGGACACATTTATGAAAAGACAAACAGGTACATGCAAACATCACAATGATGACAATACAAAAATGCACAACACTACACATTGACATTAACTTCCACGACAAGTATTCTAACAAAATGTTACAACAAAATTTTACACAAAACCACTTTGCACAATTCACATGTTTCACATTTGGCAACTGCAAAACACTAGTTGGATTGGCCTAGCAATAGAACTGGATTGGCCTAGCAATAGAGTGACATTCAGAGATTTGTCAGTGAACATAACCTCTTCTCTTTTGCCCCAATTCTACAAAGGACCATAAAATAAACCTATGCTGTAAAATCCAATGGATTTGAACACTATCTTACCTTTACAACTATTTTTTGTATATTTCATTTGCCCATAGGAAAATCCCAATAATTGTCCAGATCCAGACTTTTAATACCAAAATTGCTCTGGTTTCCTAAAGATTGTTGCTTTGTTCATTTGGGGTATTTGTTAATTTTAAAGCACCTTTGTCAAAATATTGAGGATGTCCTTTCGTCAAAATCTCTGAATGTCCCTTTAACAGCATTTCACAGACAACATTGAACAGACTGAAACATTGCATGCATACACCAAGACATCACTAACACATACCTGGTGTCTGAGGAGACGGTTCCTCTGCATAAGAGGAATCATCTTCCTCAGTAGAAGGCCTTTCTTGGGTGAAATCAGTTGGGCTTTCACATGAATCAGGGACTGATGGAAAGAAGTGGAAACATGTTGACAAACAGTAGTGGTTATTGTGAGCTTGTGATAGAGTGTGCATTTAGTGAGATATTGCAGGAGGAAATATTGCATGCAACAAGAAAGCCATTCACAACTGTCATTTGAAATGGATTACAACTCTCCAAGTGTTTGAGCTAAAATGAGTAAACATTGTATATTGGCCAATGTAGTATTTTCATCTAATAAAGAACTTTAATCTGAAATCGGGGAGGTCCTTGAACCTTTAGACTTTAGTCTTGCAAAATTATGCAAAGACACCTGAGTTTATTTTACGAATAATGTTTGACCTCGTCACACCATATGTCTCAGAGAGGGATCCTGGAAGATTTTTATTTCAACCTTGATTGAGCAAAAAAAATGGTGGTGACAGCTATTTTATAAATTTGAGCACAATTTTGGCCTCATTTTAACTTTATCTATTATCGACTTACTCCTAAGTCCTAAGGCACCTCTGACCTTCAACAAAATCTGTTTTTAAGGGCACATAGTACAATCAGATCTGGCCACTGAAACATGACTGTGGACACTGCTAACTCAGTTATATTTGGCTCTGTCATGCTAGAGAATTTAATTATAGCAAACCATTTCAAATGTTATCTTTGAAGTATGGTTTTTGAACCTACAACAACAATAACAATGTCAGTTTTCTGGGAAATAAATTTGGTACTGGAAGTTGCTTTGTGATTTTCAAGCAAGCAATGGATGAGGGGTTAAATGAAATTTGCTATTCTCACAAGAGATCTTTGGGTGACAGATCCTAAGTGAAGGAGTCCTTGGGTGACAGAACTGATGCAAAAGAATAAAAATATTGTCAACACCATAATGCTCAAAAATTCAAAGCCATCTGCATTGTTTCTGTGAATGTGGATACATAGCTCTTTACATATGTGAGTAAACCCCCCAAGTAATCTCAAAATACCCTCAAATGCCTTATGATTTAAGTTATCCATACATGCCCTCTTGCCCCCCCCCCCCACCCAAAAAAGACTAAACAGGTTCTATCACATTCTGTTACTCTTGGTGTGAGATTTAACATCTTACCAACACCTGGACAACCTGCTTCAGATGCCCTTTCCGATGCACAAGGTCCAACAATTTATGTTTGTACGATGGTCACATAGGCGGATCAAATGAATTGATGCCCACTTATATTTTATTTATCTAGACAGATACCAGATAATACTAGGCAGAGGAAACACAACAGATTTCCTGGGTTAAGCTTAATGTCAAAATCAAAATGTGTCAAAATCAGCACGTAGGGTCAATTTTGCATATTTGAACAGTCATATCAGCGTGGATAACTGGTTAAAGGGAAGTGATGTAATATTATTCTCACCAAACTGTAACTTCTTCCTACAGCTAGTTGCTACGGTTGAACAAATTAAAACTCAGGGTATTAACTAACATAAGACAGTCTGCTCAGGCATGGTTAACTGTTAAAAGCTATATTATGCAATACACTTTGCAACCAAAGCACCAAAGATTAAGCAGAAAAGGGTCGCTCATTAATTACAGATGAGGATCTGGGATTTGAGATTACCTGGAGTCCCTGGAGTAACAATAATTTGCACCTCGGGTAATCCTAGGGTATTTTTGTCACTTTCTGGACTACCCTCTTTTCCATTTTCTCCAAGGGCTTCTAATTCAGGCTCTATGTCATATCAATGATAGGATCTGGGATGTCAGCCAGGTGTAGAGCAGGGGCCGGTATGTCATTAAAGTCAGGAGGGGGAATGTCATCTGGTATGGGTTCAGAGGTGTCGTCTGCACTGGGGGTAGTTTTATCTATTTAAAAGGTGGGTGAAGGTGTGATACAGACACAAAGAATAAACACAAATGGTTGTATGGAAACATAGCTCTGACATGTAGAAAAAAAATTTAAAAACCAGATACACTGACGTGCTGAGAGATGCATTACAAGACTTACTTTTACGGAAGGTTTTTTATAATTAGTGAATTCTTTGTGAACATTCAGGATTGGCAGTGTACAAGAAAGTGTTCAAAGGCAGTTGTGCTAGTTTATATATACAACAAAACTGGTAACACATAAGACATTAAAGCAAATCTCTGAACTGAGGTCAGCCGATTCTAAGTGGAAACATTTGCTTAACCCCAGTGTATCGCAAATGCGTCACACCTACCTGTATCTTTCTGTTCATCCATCTCTCCTACAGGTGGAGGAGGCTGTTCACCACTTGTTTCTATGCCACCACTCTCAGTTACCTCAGTGGCTCCTGATGACTCCCCTTGTACCCACACAACACCAAGACAAGACACACAAACACAGGTTACAAAATGACAGGACAGTTTAAACAAAACACACGCTTGACAATAGAGTTTTACACATGACTTGCGACACGAGAAAACAAGTTATTGTGCACTCCTGAAGCAAGGTCAGGGCAGTTCTGAACTATTACATGTGCATGGGATGGTACAACCACTTAACATGTACCGCTTCTTGATTTGAATAACAGCATGATCTCAGTCAGGTTGAATCAGTGGGATTCCTTACCTTGAAAAACAGATTACATGCTTCACATACCTGGCTTATTATCGTCATTGTGTTGTTGGCTTTCTGGTGGGGAGGTTTCTACACCAGTGACTGTCTGAGGGTCATCATCGTCCCGAGATTGTGGCGGTGCTGTCACATCTTGACCAACACCACAAATGGTAACACAAACACAACACAAACACATCAGACATAGGTAAACACTGTTCACTACAACTTTTCCCCTGACAATTATTTGATATTTTAAACCATTTTTCAAAAACAATATATACACCAAATAAAAACCACATGCTTACCTTTGTTTGGTAATTTTTTACATAGCTAAAAATAACTATTCACCTACCCAATATATATCCAACCTACTTAATCATGTAGAATTCTGTAACCATGGTAACAACTTTAAACAACCAAGCACACACACATAACAGCTGAAAGATACTTCAATCACTGAACTCTAGTCTAATATTATTTTCTTTAGATCCAACAACTATACACATGGGCCCAAAAGCCCAGGTTAGAACAATAACTGTCCAGTCTAGTTTTCAATCCAGGAAATATCTTGAACACACTGAACCATTCAAAACTCAAAAATTGAACTACAAAGTAGTTCCAACATGGAAGCATTACCTACATGTATTTTTGTTCCCTAAGGATCACAACAGGACACTCATTTCAACCATCTGCAAATTCTTTTCTTGTAAAACACATTTTACTTTAACATCTACAATCCTTAGAACAGTGTTTTGTTTTAAACGTATGTCCAATCAACTTCATTCAATCACTTCTTACACTCACCTAGCTATTTTATCAAAAAGGAAATTATGACAGGCCCAATTTTTTTTATTTTAATATTTTTTTGTTTGTTTTACCTGAGTCCCCTTCACTGCCTGGCCAGTTGATGCGGCCATCATCCCCTTTAAGTACTGTTGTTGTCATGGATTCCTCAATTGGAGTCTGGTCGTCTGTTACTCCATCGCCATTCCACATGGGACTCTCCGTTGCTGCATTCTCTTCCATATTGCAACGATGCGCCTGTCTAATAATATCCGAATTAGCTTTACGAGTATCTGCAGTATCTGTGTGGGCACCGTCCAATCAGGCGTAGTTGATCTTTGACCTAGACAATAACTTCCTATATCTGCAATTTAAAAAACAAACAGCAACCCCAAAACAAGTGTTAACCACATGGTGTTATGTTTTGATTATATAATGACAGTGCTATAAATGTTAGCTCTATATCAAATATGCATAAATTTATGGAAATAAACACAATATCAATTTAATTTTTAATATTGTTTTTTATCCTAGTTTCTTACATTCTGTGCTGTGTATGTGTAGTGCTTTATGCAATTAATTGTTGCTTAGTTTTGCTGCCTGCTAATCAGCAACTGTAATACCATTTATTCATAATTTACCAAACTAAAAATGAAATTCACAAGTGGTTTCTTATCAAATCCACATCAAGCAAAAGAGGCAATCCCACGGACTCACTCTCTTTCTGGAAATAATGTCACGTGACAGGACTTCAAAGTAGGGGGAAAACCTTTGTTGGCGTACGCTATCAAGGACAAAGTTATGGTTGATGGACCATGTTGACTTAGTCCCCTGCTATGACAGACTAGGGGGGGGGGGGGGGGGGGGGAGCACCCCAGGGCACTGAATGGCGGGATAGAAAAAGTAGGCCTATGTGATAAAACTACAGTTGTTTGAGTCAAGTTTGGTAAATGTATGGTGATGACAAATGTCAACAACCTTAGATGTGTTACGTTAAATGCAATATTGAGAAATTAGAGCAAATTCAGCTAGGGGCTACTCGGCTGTGATTTGATACGCAGGTGGAACATCTTATGATGACAGATTGTGTAGTCTTAAATTTTCTAAGCTGAACTTTAGAAGGGCTATTTATCAGATATCATTTGAACATGTTTGAGTCTAATAAAAAAATATGTCTTTCATTTTCAAGACGAAGTGTCAATATAAGACACACAGATGATATTACTTTCAAACAAGATGTCACTCCAAAAACCGATGCCCACAAATCGACGATTGTTCAGCCTTTCCCTGTATCTGGGTTAACTTCCCTCGTCTCATTAGATCTCACTCATCACTGCAGTATTAGTTCTTTAAAAACTCTTTCTAGGGAACATTTTAAGAAAATATAGGTTTTTAGGGGCGCGACGGGGGCCACCTATTAGCTGGCTTTGGAAACCGTTACGGCGGTACGCGTAAGTGTAAAGGGATGCGGCCAGTAGCAGTGTGCCTTACTTTTCCGAGTTTGCGAGCACCGATGTAAAAGTAACCGACAAAAACGTTCAATTTTCTACTAGGTTTCTATAGGTTCAGACTCCAATTACGATCTATTCAAAACAAAACCATAGTAACGGACCCTCTGATGGCAAAAATCTCCATAGCACCCCCTTCGTTTTCCGGAGGATAACGTTTATCGCTCGCGCAGTACTATATAATATCTTCGTCGCTCTGTGACAACATGACTACACACTTTCCGGACCGACGTAGCGGGAAACTGTAGCCAAATTTGGATTTCTACGTACATCACGATATATGTTACATAGGGATGTTCAAATTATAGGGGGAAAATAAGTGAGTTTGCTCGAGATTACCCGTGACCCTAAAAAATTAATCTATGTGGCAGAGAATTAATCAAGAAGAAGTTCTCATTTGTCCTTGCGAAATTTAAGGAATTTTTTAAAGCGTTAGTTAAAAACACTGTATTGGCCCTCTCCACGTAACACGGCCAATATTGGGTCAGTCAATCGTGACCTCGAATTGTCTCCATCACCTTGCTGCACAATTGAGCAGATTACACATTAATACAACAAGTTTCTATGTCGCGTCCGTTTAGCGGATAAGGCGCTTACAAACTTATTCCCCCCACCTGGGTCCGAACCCGGTGCAAGAAAATTTGATTTTTTCATGTTGTATTTAGTTTGTTCTTGTTTGAGCTGTTGTACCAGGAAAGATGTGCAGTTGTTTTGCTTTTTTTTCTCCTTGTCCCCCTTTTCTTTTTTTTTTTTTTACAACCTACACAGCTTAAAATTGAAGCACGAAGTTGGGAATAAGTAGGCCAACAGAAAATATAATAATAAAACAAGATTAAACGTGAAAACAAATAGGATCCGGCAGCGGGAAGCCTGATTTTGGCATGAGATCAAAATCTCTGATAAAGTATTTTTTCAGTGATTATATCTTCTGAAAAAAGGTATACAATGGACCAAGGTGGGTGTTGTAAAAATTGCAACCCTGGGCAATTGGAGATATTTCCAGATGGCCGCCATTGGGCTGTTTAAAACTAAAAAGTGCAATTTTATATTTTTATAATGTGCACCAAAAATGAAGTGTAATAGTGTTTGTATGCTAATTGTGGAGTTTTGGGTTAGGAAAACTTAAATGCAAATGTATATTTATAGTCATGCTTGAATAATTAGTGAAATCCAAAGATGGCCGCCATTTTGAAGTATGAAATCACAAAATGCTCATTCATTGAGAGTGCAACAAAAATACCAAGTCCTACAATGTAGTTGACTGATTATTTCCATGCCAGAATATGTATTGGAAAATATAAAATACTAAATTTTAATTTGTACAATGGTAATAAAGATATTCAAGATGGCCCGCCCGCGGAACTGTTTTTAAAGGCGGCTGAATTTTCGAAAAAAATTTACCTCAATCAATGATAAAAGGAAAGAGTATTTCTTACACATTACTCGTCGGGGTGTATTTTTACATTCGCGACACTATAAGCCTGATGAATAAACCATTGTGGTAAGTATAAGTACCGGTACTACTAGTTGTCAAATTTGATACGCCAACCAGCTCAATGGCACACCTATACTTGACATTATGGTCCATGAACAGTTTTCCTTCATTCTTTATCCGTATATTCCGCTTGGTTTACTTGTTTTGTTTTCTCATTTCGACATTCCGCTTCTCCATGGCATGAAACAGAAGATGGAACTTGGATCCACATGGTGCCCACCTCCCATGAGCACTTAACTCAATATGAGCACTGAGCAACTTTCAATATTCATTAGGGAGCTAAGGGGCACATCATTGGGCACTCCGACTGGCAACAGAGACTGGCTTTCTCGTTTCCCAGCCATGCTGAGTGGTACAAGTTCAGATGATCAGATTTCAGGGCATCCTCCAGATAGCAAATGAAGATGTGAACGGGTACATTTTCTTGAAGATTCATTAGTGG
>JAMKCH010026987.1:0-31999 GCA_023653785.1 Ophioderma brevispina
TGGCCCAGGTGGCTGTAACAGCCGCTCAGTCAGTTCCCAGGGCCCCCGTTTAAATCCTGCCGCAAAAAAAATAAGCGGTCACACTGATTGGTCTGGTAAGTGTCGCTTACGCACCATACGGCACGTCGAGAGACAGTGCGATGTATACCAGAACCATTTTGTGTTTTGATTAAGTTTGTGGCGGAGTACTTCCCCCCGACCTCGGGGAGATTCGGGGTGGGGGTAGGGACACGATCTGCCTCGATTTGGGCATTGGGGATTTCCAAACGGTAATTTTGCGGGAAGCTGCTACGTGCATTTACTATGCAGTATCGGTCCCAGGTGACATTAAAAAAAATCATCTCTAAAACCTTTGTTCAAAAGATCTTAGTAAATATCATGAGAATTAAGAAAAATATTGATCAAAATCCGTCGGGGTTAGTGGATAACCCCCGCTGCAAAATAGTGTAAATTTCAATAACGGTTCATTAGATTGAAAATATTCTGACCAGCCTATCTTTAGTCAAGGCTGTGTGTAACCGTTCGATATGCGTCAGAGCGCCCTCCTCTGAATCTGAACAGGACTAGCACACGGAGTTGATGCCGTTTTGAATTAGCTGTTGATGTTAGGTTGGCATTGTCTCCCCCTGGGGGGACGTTTTCCCTACAGATTCCGAGGGTCCACGGATATGGTTTGAAGAGTTAGTGTTAATTTCAGTCGTTCGTTAGCGTTTCAAATAACCGTGGACCGAGGGAGGGTATATGGTGCGGCAAAAAACACAAAAAATGCTGTTTAGGGTTGTTTGCAGTCGGTGGAAATACGTGTTAAGGATGCATTCCGGAATCCATGTTCACGCATCATATCCACTTTGAATACACTGCTCCCCCCACCCCCCCCCCCCGGGTTTGGAAAACATGGACATCGCAGTGTGCGGGTGGTAAAGATTTTGTTGTTTTACGGGGTGGGGATTCAACGTTGCAGCTGGCAGTGATTCAGCGAGTAAAAGTAAGAACCTTGCTATTCATTTTTGATCATGGCAGATATTTTTGCTAGCCTCAAGGATTGGTAAAACACAATAACTAAAACAAACAACAACAAGAACAGCGGCAGGTATTATGACAATTTTACTGCAGAAATAATAATTACACGACGATATGCAGATGTCAGGTGGAATATTAAATAAATATTCGAAATAACAGAGTTAGTTGTAGGAATTGTGAGAAGCAGTAGCCATGGTGGCGCCGTGCGGGAGGAATCGTGATTAGAATCGAAATAATTACATCTTAGATGCAGGTGGTATATTAAAGGGGAACCAAAACCCTAAATATTCCATCAGCACATGTTTAGTGCATATATGACCGTTCGAATGGAAGTAATTTCAGTCCTCTCAAACCTATTCCCTCTATATAGCATTAAGATGTCCAACATTGAAATGTATACATGAAAACACTCACAAACATTCTTTTTGTGGTGAATTGCGGTATGTCAAAAACTTTCCAATGTATTTAAAGGAACGCGTTTAAGATGTTTATAGAGATGTCTGCAATGGCTCAACTTTATTAAATTTCTTGATTCCAGTGCGCCCAGGGGGGCCACTTGTATTAAAACGTGGATATGATGCGTGAACATGGACTTTCAAAAAATGCACCCTAACACGTATTTGCCCCCGACTTAAAAACAAGTTAAACATTGCCTAAACAAGTATTTATCTGTTATGATATCCTAAAAAAAACCAAGCAAGGCATATCAATAATACGTCGTCAAACGTCAAAATGGATTCACCTATGAACACCTAATTATACTTTTAAGTATGTGAGAGGGAAGGGGTTGAGAAATAGAAGTTACTCCTATTTGGATTATTTTAGATAGAACCATAATTATATAAACATACGGAGTCGCTATTTTTAAGTTAGTTCCACTTTAAATAAAAAAAAATAGTATTATATAAAATAAAGCATTTGACAAAGCTTGATTGATTATAAAAAAAGCTACCACTCAAAACCTAATGATTGAAGCACATGCAACAAGCATTCTCTCTCCCGCTCCTGGTGAAAAATGAACCCAATTTCTAATTTCATTTTACAAGTATGGTATGAAATCCACCATTTTTGCGCTGTCACGCGGGGTTTACGCATTTACCGAAGGTTTGTTTATCCGAGGGTCGCTATTTCGAAGGTTCATTATCCGAAATTCGTCAATTCCGAAGTTTCGTTTATCCGACGGTTCATTTTTTCCAAGGTTTATTAATCCGAAGGTGGCGTATTCCAACGGTTCGCTTATCCGAAAAAGAGCTTCTTTTATCTGGAAATACATAAGATCGTGTAGTTTATTTCATTTTCGGATCACAACCTAGGTTCCTTTTTCGGATCAACGAACTTCGGATAAACGAAAATTGGATAACACACCTGCCGGATAAACAAACTTGTATATAAAACCTTCAGATAAGGACAAATGGTTGGATTAACGAACCTTTTCTATAGCGATGTTGTGCGGCTTCCCGTCGTAACGTCTCATATAGAGGCCTTCTTTTCAAGTAGCTGCTGCGCCTCAAGAAGCCTATTGTATGAGTACCTGCGACGGAGCCGCAACATCGTAGTAACAACGCCTACGTACGTATAGGGAAATTCCGGTTCAGATTACGACCCTTCGGAGTAACGAACCTCGGAATAAGAACTCACGCGGTCCGCGCAATGGTAAATGATTAGTTCCTAAAAATCTGATTTCAGAATAAAAGTCAATGGAGTACTTTTCAATTCAAATAACGGTACCCGGAAATTTCAAACACTGCAGATTATAAATGGTATGCATGAAATCATGGGCGTCAATCCGGGGGGACGAGGGGACATGTCCCCCCCCCCACGTTTTTTGGGGTGGAGGACACAATATCAAATTCCCCCCCCCATGATTTAGGCCTATCGCCCACTTACCAATGGAGGATCCGGATCCGTCGTCCCTCCCTTCCGCTTCTAAAAAATATAAAGCGACAATGACACTTACTTATACGTTTGTAACCCTGAATTTCCAAAATTTCCGCGCTACGCGGTATCTAGAGGGATTATAGATCTGATTTTAAGTGCAGGGCCCTATTTGGTTTGAGAAATGTACGACAAATTTTGTGATCGCCTCGACCAATTTTAATACTTTTCAACCTTGCAACGGCACACGTGCACCTTACTCACCACTCCATACGAATTAGAGTTGGTCCGTTACTATATTAAAGTAAACCATTATACTTCTCAAAACAAACAATAAAGCTTATACGCCAACTTTGCGATATGGTCTATTCTCCGAAATGGAATTTTTAATCGTTCAAAACTTAAATGCGCGGCCGACCCGCTGATGAATCATCATGTTTTCTTTTCATGCTGCCATAAATATGAAATGACACATTTTAGAAAATCAACACCTTATCGTTTTTTTAATTCAATTAGTGTGGAATTTTTCCTTAAATATTTTGTGAAACACGCCGGACGTTTACCTTTTACCATCTTGTTTCTTGTTTGACCTGAATGCTTGAATGTTCCCTCAATCATGGGAGTGTTGAGTGATTGCTTTCATATTACTCAATCAGAAATGAACAAGCTGGACGAATGCCATTTGAATGTACATGGAAAATGTATTACTGTTTGGTGTGGTGTTTCATATACATTTGACACAATGTTTTTTCCAAAATACAGAATTTCATGGAGACTCTGAAATCAGGAGGTGGTCCATTTTTTTAAAATGTGTTCTTGTGTTTTATAAGGGGGAAAAAGTTGTACAGGGGTAATAATAAAGTGTTTAAATTGTTTCTAATGTTTCTAAAAAGTATAGTTTGCCATATTTTATACGAACGACCTATTGTTTTAGTACATAGGCTCAAGAAAGTTCAAGGTCATATTACTAGAATGGTCCGAATTTGTTTAAATCGTCATTGGTCATACAAATGAGAAATGTGTATAGATTTTATGTTTCACGTTTTCAAAGTAAGACTTTTACAGATATGACTAATTGGGTCTCCCGTATACCCTGAAGGCCTGTAGACCACGGGCCATATTTGGCCGCTCTTAATTATCATTAAAACGTCATTGACACCGACCGTATATTTTTCGCGTCTGTAACAATAAAGACGAACAATTTGGCACCATTTTAAAAACAAACTGATGAATCTGAAAATTACCCCCAGTGTGACCTTGAACCCGTTTTGCCTTGTAAATTCTTGTACTGGGTACCCTAAGGTAGGGGCAAACTATACTTTCTGTAATCCTTTAAAAAAAGAAAGGTACCGACATGATGGTTGTCCTTTAAAACCCATTTTGCCTCCTTTTAATAGTCTGGGACCCTGTATAAACATTCCCTAAATACCCAGAACCCATTTTTTAAAATGACCCCATGATTTTGGAGATCCCATACACTTTGTGATTTAGAAAAACCTTGGTGCAAGATTGTATAGGAATTTAAACAAAAACAGTTCCACAGTACTATCATATTCCATATTTAGGGCCTACTCAAACAGTAAGAATTTAGTTGTTGAAAAATTACTGTGAATAGATAAGGACAAACAAAAATTTGATTCGCCGTAGATGTTTTCTCATGTATTCATAGGAACTTCTGACCTTTTGCTCACAAGAGTACTTGCCAATAGATCAGTGAATTCAAGAGAATATACAGTGGCTGATTTATATTAATTATAATTTTACACACTTAAGCAAGTCCTTGATTAAAATGTAATTCCGCTCTCCCCGTGGTTCAATTGGTTGTTTGGCAAACCGAACCATAGAATACTCGTCCTCGGAGGGCCGTTAGCCGGCGGTTCCCATAAACAGTTTTGAAATCGCAGGCCAGTTTCGATAAGAAGTATGGTTAAACCCCCCCGGTGTCCCGCAAGCGTCCCTGGATCCTGGCACATTGGAAAGCGTGTCTGAACACTGATGATCTACCCAGGCTAATAAGAATAAGACAGAAATATACAATAATTCAGACTTAATTGGTGCGCATCACCGGGACCAGCGTGACAAGGATTCACTGATGACCTGGATCAGAATGTGAAGAAGATTGCTCCAAAACCACATAACTATGACAAATTTTGCCACCTAGTGAACAAGACTGCTTCGAAGATCATACCAGAGTCTGTAAAGGGTAATATATACCAGGCCTTTCCAAGAAATGTGGCTGAGAGAATATCAGAGTATATCACCATGTTGAAGCTGATCCTTTTTTCGCTGAAACAGCTGCTAAAGTGAGGAAGTTTTCCGGATATAATCTCCCAGAAAGAGCAAAACCTGGCATACTTTCACCGATATGACCCATAACAGCAAAAAGTCATGGTCCGACCGGGATCCAACAGAACCCTCCACAGCAGCCAAACCCAACCACACCTAACCAGGTTGCCCACCAACTGCTTTTAATGGCAAGTGCAGCAAGAAGCCCAAGAAGATCAAACTGCTTTCACTCGCCCCTTCAACATGGACGAATTGGAATCCAGTATTGCTAAACTTACACCAGGAAAAGCAGTAGGCCTTGACAACATCTCAACTGAGCAGCTAAAAAATCTCGGCCCAGTAGCAAAGGAATGGCTTCTTGAGCTCTACAATTGCTGCCTTATTCCCCACAGATCTGGAGGAAAGCCCGTGTTATGGCACTCCTAAAGCCTGGGAAAGATCCACCCAAGCCCAAGAGCTACAGACCAATATCACTCCTCAGTCATACCTACAAGCTATTTGAACGTCTCCTGCTCAATCGTATCCCACCCGTGATCGACGAACACTTCATACCAGAAAAAGCAGGTTTCCGGCCAGCCAAATCAACAACAAACCAAGTACTCAACCTAACTCAACACCTTGAGGATGGTTTCGAGAAGGGTATGGTAACCGGAGCTGTGTTCGTCGACCTATCAGCAGCGTACGACACTGTTAATCACAGATGCCTACTCCATAAGATTCTGGAAATTACCAAGGACATCCGCTTGACTGAGCTTATCCGATGATTGCTGGCAAACAGGATGTTCTTTGTTCAGCTAGGAGCGAAGAAGAGCCGATGGCGTAGGCTCAAGAATGGTCTACCACAAGGGAGTGTACTTGCACCTCTCCTGTTCAACATATATACCAAGGACCAACCTAGGAGTGCAGGAACCTGTCGTTTTTTTATGCAGACGGTCTTGGAATTAGCGCACAAGATGCCGACTTCACAGTTGTTGAACAGAGACTCTCCAAAGCTTTGGATGAACTCACTCCTTATTATGAGGAAAACCGCCTACGTGCAAATCCATCTAAGACACAGGTGCGTGCTTTCCATCTACGCAACCGTGAAGTCAAACGTCAGCTTAAAGTTACCTGATCTGGAAAACAACACCCTGGACACTGTGATAACCCTGTCTACCTAGGAGTTACCTTGGACCGCACTCTCTCTTATAAGACCCACATCGAGAAGACGAAGAGTAAAGTATGTTCACGCAATAACATCTTGAACAAACTCACTGGCACAAGATGGGGTGCTCGCCCACATACCCTGAGATCGACGGCACTTGCCCTGTGCTACCCATGTGCAGAGTATGCCTGCCCTGTATGAGAAAGATCAACCCTTGCCAAGAAGCTTGATTCAGCGTTAAATGCCTCCTGCCGGCTTATTACAGGATGCCTCCGTCCAACACCAACGGAAAACTTATACATCCTAGCAGGAATTGCTCCACCAGACATCCGTCGTAGTGTAACGAGCAAGCAAGAGCGTAGCTGCCAAGTATCTAATGTGAAGCACCCTATGTCTGGACAGATACCTGCTGCCAACCGCCTTAAATCCAGAGAGAGTTTCTTAAGCAAAGTCCAACCTCTTGAAACAGTCTTTAAGGAGGTCAAAAGAAGTGCCTGTTGGGGGGGTGGAAAGAAAGACTTGCCATCAACCAAGTAACATCTATTGGTTTTGAACCTGGTCAGCATCTCCCACCTGGAGCTGACTCCTCATGGGCTGAATGGCGATGCCTCAACAGATTGAGAACCAGAATTGGCCGATCTAAGGTTTCCTTGCAGAGGTGGGGCTACCTGGAAGCAGATCAGGACACTACTTGTGGTTGTGGAAAAGCAAACAATGGAACATCTCTCGGTTGCCCACTGCTGGAGCACAAAAATAACACAAACAAGGACCTTGCCGACTTCAGTGAAGCAGACAGACCTTGTACCTAGCTCTGAGTGGATCATATTTGAGAAACCACAGTGTTGGACACGATAAGAAGACCCGGACCACTTAAGAATTTGCCCCCCTCTGGGCGAGGGACAACGTTGACACATTTACCCCCCTCTTGATCGACTGCCTCGGTACGCCACAGCACAAAATGTGGTGTACTGTGTGAACTGCCATTGGAATGGAAGAAAATTAAGGTAAAAAACCGTTAATATATGCTTCTACAAACAATGAACATAATCGAGTTCGGGTCAGAAGTATGCTATGAACATGGGTGGTGATACACTCTGTAGAAGGAGCATATCTTGAAATACCTTTTTCTAAGGGATCTAAATTAGATAAGATATTAATTTTTTTATGACATGTTTTATACCAAACGCTTAAATAGGGCCATATTTCCTCAGTTTCAATAGCTGAAAAGCGTTTACATCGAAAATTCTTCCAAAACGGCTCTCAATCGAAGGCCGGCGATGTTAAGATCGCTGATCATATCTAGAAGCATTAAAAAGTGAGCCACTTGTAATTTCAAATGGTTTCTATCAAATTGATAAGAAAAGGTTTTGGAAAAGGATGTATTGCGCGGGAGGGACCCCATCAACCCATGTGACCGTTGATAATGGACTCTTCATACATATTATATTCAAAAGAAACCTAAACCATCAACTAGATTTAAGGTACTGTTGATCATATCTAGAAGAATTATAAAGTGTAAATCACGTAGTTCAAATTGTTTCTATCAAATTGCCATCAAGAAAATGTGTTATTGTTTTGGAAAGTTGAACCTTGCAGGGTTTTCCGCCACTTCGCGCGGACGGGGGACACCCCCTGCCGTTACACCAAAGGCGCAGCTAACCACACTGAAACCTCCGTGAAACAATTTACATGATTTATTTAAAACGAACACATAAACCATCAATTATATTTTTTTCTGTCTTAATACCGTTTATCCTACCTGTAAGTGTATAAGGTGAAAAACTAAAAAATTCAAATGTGTCTATCAATTTGCAAGTATGTTTATATCAAATTTGCATGAAAAATGTGTTTTTGAAAGCGATGCATTGCAGGGTTTCCGCGCTTCGGAGCCGCCAATTTACGCGGCAGCCAATTATATTTTCAGTTGGTCTCCCTCGCTTGAGAGGGCTGGATCTGCCCCTCTCGCATGACTTCGTACATGTTTCTACTGAAAAGGTAAACGTTTAGAAAAATCGCAAACAATAGGACATGGGGAATGTAATGGATATTGGTTAGTTTTTTTTTCATATACATTTGCCACCAATTGTGTGTGTTCCATACAGGAATTTCATGGAGAATCTGCAAATCATGGGTTGTCATTTTTTAAATGTGTTTTGGGTGTTTTATAAGGGGGCAAAATCTGTACAGGGGTAAAAGATAAGGGTTGTATGTTTAAATTGTTTTAAAATTATACCAATCTGTTCGGCTGCTCATAAGGTTTCTAAAAGATTCGTTTGCCATATTTACGAACTATTGTTTTAGTACAATAGGCTCAAGAAAGTTCAGGGTCATTATTTATAGAATGCGTTCCGATTTTGTTGAAAACTGGTGTTAAATCGTTCATTGGGGTCTACCCAAATAAGAAAATGTATATAGATTCCGTGTTTCACCTTTCACGTGATACTTTTAGAGATATAAATCGTGTCTCCCAAGACCCTGTGGAACCACGGCCATATTTGCCCTCTTAATTATTTATTCAAAACGTCAGTGTGACAACCGACCTTTATAATTTCGGCTTCTGATACAGTAAGACGAACAATTTGGCACATTTTAGAACAAACCGAATGGTCTGAAATTTACCCCCAGTGGACCTTGAACCCGTTTACCTTGTAAAACTCTTGTACTATAACACTCAGGTAGGCAAACTATACCTTTCTGTAATCCTGAAGGTACTGAACATGATGGTATACATTAAAACACATTTTGCCCCCTTTTATATTTTTCCCCTGTAGAAAACCAGGTGTAAACTTTGCCCCCTAGAATTCATCCAGAACACATTTCAAACAAATGACACCCATGATTTTTGAATCCTATACAATTTTGATTTAGAAAAATCCTTGGTTGGATGATTGTATTATGAACATTTCACAAAAATACAGTTCCACATGTACTACCACTTTAAAATATTACCGGGCTTGCTGCGCCTCGGGGTATATCATTTTTCACGATCCACGGAGTCGAAAAACAAATCTGAATCTGGGGGGGGGGGGGGGTTGGTGGGGGTTGAAGGGGGCCGAGAAAAATTGGCTCACGATTGAGTAGCGATTGACGCCCCGGCTATGAAATCAATGATCAAACTGTTTGATACAGGATGGCAACATATTTAGAAAATATGCATTGCACTCGTAGGACTATGGGCATGTCCTTCTATGCTGTTGTTTTGCGGTCCCCACGGGGGGGGGGGGGGGAATACGGGAAAACCAAGTGTAAATTCTGTTTCATAATAAATTATGACAACCTTATAACCGTCTGTTCACGCTACAAAACTGGAACTTTTCTTGAAAATTTAAATAAAATGTCACTTCAATTCCATTTCCCCAATATCAGTGGGGGGGGAACCCCCCCCAAAAAATGGTATACTAGACTTCAGCAAACAATGGGCTTAAAGATATCACCTATCCGGCCGGTATGCGGTGGAGGAAAAAAATCATATTCAGATTCCAAGGTCATCTGGAGTGCAGACCATTGTTATATTGTCTCGCGGTTGAAAATCAGGTGGTACAGCACCTCTCCGATTTAGACTATAGATTTTCATGGCAGTGAGACACCAAAAAATACGTAAACTCTTCACAAATAATTAAATCTAGAGCTTCTATAGGGCGTGTTCATTAACTTTGACCATATTTTCATATTTATTCGAAAAAGAAGGACAGAAGAACAAATTATAGAAAGAATATTACGGCAAGCTTTGACCTAACAACTTTGTGCAGAACCCAAAATCGTAACTTATTCCTTAACTTCATTTCTAATTCAAGTACCGCGTTTTCACGAAGAAAAAACTGAGTATCAAACGAACTAGAGACCAGTAACAGCATATTTGTAAAACTGTTAGGGCCTGGTATCTTGAACTAGGTCGGCCTGACTGTTACACACTGGGCAATGTATCTGTTAGAGTTTTAATACTTAGGGCCATAACGATTGGCAGGAATGGATTGGCAGTCAACAAAAGAAAGTGGCGTAGGATGTAAACTGGTCATGGCCTATTAATGTAAAATGATTGTTATTGGAAAAGGGACGGGTATTTTGTTAATCACCCCGACGTGTAGGTGAAAACACCTGGCTACACATGATACGGCCATACCGGGCCTTGTAAATATTTAGATCATGGTTTGTGAAAGTCTATTATATCCATGTCCCTGATATTGCGGGGAAAAAGAAATGAGTGACATTTTATTAATTCTCAAGAAAATGTGCCACCTTTATGTCGGGAACAGACAGGTTACATTATTTTAATAATCTATTATGAATTTACGCTTGGTGACTTACCTAGCACCCTGATGGGGACAACATAACTTGTTATATAGTTGGTTATTTTGGTCTACGCCCCCATAGTCTTAAGAATACAGACATTGGTAATAATGGCATCACCTTACCCAAATTCGCAGCGAACTTTTATGGTCAAACCTATTTGGGCTGACACGTAGGCATAATAGAGGTTGAACGCCGTTTGCCCGGACAATTTCCACAACGCCAAACCGTATATCCAGAAGGCAAGCAATTATAATGCTATTATAAAAAAATACATCGCGGTCCCCAGACTATCGCGAGTGTCGTTCTGCCGTCGCGGGGTGTGTGAATGGGGCAGAGGTCACATCGAGGGCACAAAGTTGGTTTTATTTTTTTTTCATGAGTGTTCAGCAACATGTCACACCACCCACCCACTCCTTTCCACCAAGTACATCATATTTTTAAAGGGGGGGGCCATTATGAACTCATACCGCATGCATTATATTAAGGTTTAACATTTTGGACCGGTCAATGGTCACCTGAGGTCACCAAGGTCACATGAGGTCACCAACACATGTCCACCCCACCCCCACCCCTTCCTTTCAACCAAGTAAATCACCGTAACTCATAACGGCATGCAATATATTTCGGGTTAACATTTTGACCACAGACACAATGACACACACACACACAGAACCATGCGCCAGAGTATCCCTATGTGCCTTCTGCAGTGTGTGGTAGTTGCAGACGACAACATGGCTAGGGGAATTCCATGGACCATGGGGTCCATCTAGTGATCAACTGCTCACCTCGGAAAACTTCGCCAACGAGGGCGAAAGCCCGGAGGGTGAGCAGTGATCTATAAGGAAAAATTTTAGTTAAAATTTACTCACTGATTTGGTATCCCTACAGCGCCATAACTCTTACGTTTTTATTCCACAGCACAGTAGCAAATTAGGTCTCTATTCGCTTATTTGGTTAAAGAAAAGTCTCCCCATGTACAACCGAATGGCAACTAGAAGGCACCCTGAAGTCTCTGTTCGATAAATTGACAGACGTTTCAGCGTAGAATGCATTGTACTCTATGTACTTCTGTTTCTGGCTGGGTTGTGCGTGGAGTTAGCATCTGTGTAAGAGATTAAAATATTGTTCGCACAAGCAAGACAGGTTAGGAGCGGTTTTAGAGGCGATTTTATTCGTTGGATTTGGACACGACAGAGGTTCAAAAATCTGTGCATTAGGGTGAAGATTCGGATCAGGATATTCTCGGTATTTATAGAATCCGTTTCGAGCGGCCAAATACTTCAAATATAGGAGAATGGGGGGGGGGTGGGTGGGGTATGCTGGGGTAAAAAAAACTCCAGGCACAGCCTATTCATTTGTACTGTAATGAAATACAGAAAGCATTCTGAATACACTTTTTCAAAATGAGGAGCTGGTAAACCACAAGACTGGCAATGAATAACACAATAGCAAATTACAATATTGATGCCAATCAATCTTTACTTGCCCAAATTTCTTGCGAAACATCTTCTAATGGTCAAATGACTGTATTTACGTTACTTATTAATGATAAAAAATTATTTATTGGTGATAAAATATGTTTCAAGACGGTATAAAACAATGACTAAGTCATGACAAAACCCACATACAGATTAATGCGTGACTGAACTTGCGTGACTGAAATAAAGTTACATTCTCAACTTTATGAAAGTAAACCTAAGTTTTCAACACAAAACTCATACACAACATCAGTATATTCATTCTGTCATAAATTTGGGTTAAAATAACTATTGTGTGCCGTCACAAAATGATGTTAGCTCTAATCCACTGCTGTCTTATTTGGACAATCGAAAAGTTTGTTGCGAATCATACATTCCTAATTCGATCTTTAAGTGTGTTAAAAAGGGCATGTTTAGCTGTTATTACCAATGGAAACATTTCATATGTAATATCTGTTGCAGAAGCTGTCTTTAAAAAAGGAAATGTTGTTTTTTTTTAATGTTTTCACAATTAAACTTTTCAGGTATATTAGCTAAACAGGGCTTACTTATTTTGCGAAACGAAACAGAACTTCCCATTGGATACACGCTTTATCCGTCATGCATGCATATCGAGCAAGAATAAAAGCGTGTAATCCAATGGGGTTCTGTTTCGTTTCGTTCGCAAAATACAGTAAGCATCATTTGCTAACAGTCCCAGTAGTTACCTTACAACAAAAATAAGTAGTCACGTTCTTTGTTCAAAAACTTATGGCGGCCGCCACCAAGTGTTGGCGTTTTTTTTGGGGGGACACACGGTAGTACAAGTTGTTGGTTTGGGCATGTTAATAATTCTGTAAAGCGTGAAATCCGGAAACTAGTTAACCCTTTATTTTAGAGGAAGTTTCGTGTCAAGTTTTTATATAAAATGGTCTGAATGTTTTTATCCCAAACATTAATTTCTCAACATTGAATTCGAACCTGATTCAATTCTACCTTTTCTGTACACATTAAACTGGTAGCATGGAAGTAAAATCGACGTGAAAAGTTTAATTTTTCTATCGTTTTATGATAGGGCCTTCCCGAATCCCGATGTCCCATATTGTTAGCTGATGAACGATCAACATTGCTTTCATGAAATGGTAGAACGTATGAGGCTATGACAGAGATTTTCTGCCAAATCAAAATGAGGGGAGCAATCAGCCCAACTCAGCTTAAGTTGGACAAATACATTGATGCTAATCAACCAATTGCAGACAAGAATTTGAAGAGAAGCAGAGCCAGCATCAGCAGCTACAAAAAAAACCCACAAAGACAAACCCAAAATGGGAGTCATTGTGAGGAG
Source organism: Ophioderma brevispina (assembly GCA_023653785.1). NCBI lineage: Eukaryota > Metazoa > Echinodermata > Ophiuroidea > Amphilepidida > Ophiodermatidae > Ophioderma > Ophioderma brevispina. Next base: position 13,418 of record JAMKCH010026987.1, read on the forward strand.
GTTGTAAACGTGGTCCAAGATGGCGGACATCTGATCATAGTGGAGGGTGATAAATCCCCAGTTCTGAAGGTGTAGATGACTGTGGAAATTTGGGCAACACCTGTACCGATAGTAAGCCTTCACAGCACACAAAAAACCACTTCTTGACACTGTCACTCACTATCTCTAATTCCTCTCATTTCTCTCCCACATATCTACCTACATACTTCCGCTTGAACCAAATATTTCCGGGGTTACTCGAGTCATCTCATCATACCCATACACTACTATCGGAGGTTGCACATGGGATTAATTGAATGAAGGATATTAAAAAACCAAACCTTTTTTAGAATCTAAAAAATTATTCAATTAAAATTACAACCTTTCATTTGTATGGTATACAGCCTGTCTCAAAAAAGGTACGATCAGATAATTTCTTTCTTAGACATTGAAATCGGGGATTATTAATTAAGAACATTCCTTTAGACAGGCTTGAATATGGACCTTTCCTGGAAAATCCACAGCCACTGAAACAAAAAAAATATTCCGATTTTATTTTTACAAATAGCTGTCATCAGCCTTTACGTTCACACCAGTCATGCATTGTCCTAATTCTTTCCTACAAAAATGGCCGAGATGAAAAAGTCATTTTCCCTCATTGGAAAATCTCAGATCTTAAAGCTAATATTCTGCGAAGATCATTTCATATTTCTACCTGATCAGTAATGAAATTAGGGTACTTACCCCAAATTTTTGAGTACTGGACCGTGAAGACTAGCAGGCACTGTGCACCCTGGAGGTCAGAGCACTTTTTCAGCAGGTGTTCCCTGTAAGATACGGTTAAAATACGTATGTAGATCAAAATAAAAGTATCATGCTGCCTTTTTTTGATATTCCGACAATTTTATACTTACTATTGATAGCAACCATGATTTGCCCCCCAAGATCTCTGCCTTTTCCTCAGTGTTTAGGGTATACTTAGTCGACGGTCACCAAAAACAAAACACCTCATTGCAGTGGGGGCTGGACGTACATGTTTCTGTTATTTCCTGGTGTGAAATCTTATGATCAAATATTGGTGTCTGGAAAAGGAGTTTCTGCCACGCGTTATTCTGTGCTTAAGCATTCTGGTGCTGGAAAGGAGATTAAGCATATGATTCTTCGATAATATATTTTGTATTAATATCCAAACACGTCTACAAAATCACCAATTGATTTATCACATGCTTATACGACCATTCCCGTTTTGATTGGTCGTCCTGATGAATATAAATCGTCTTCATCTATTGCTTTACCGCTCTAGCCATATTTGTAGTAACGCCGATAATCAACATATTTTGGTCCCTTTATCGGCGCATGTTGGAGACACTTTCGGACACGAACTTGCCCTATTAACGGGACTTGTTTTCAACAGGGATGAGCCTGACATTAGATTTTTCTGTTCACTTTCCTGCAGTTTTCTTCGCGACAGACACGCACCTTTTACAAGGAGCTGCCCGGCCTTCAATGTACCCAATGTTTATTCTGCAATCACAGCCACGTTTTCCCAAGACACAAAAGAAGGTAAAAATTTTACTGCATTGGCGACGTCAACTACGGCATTTTCCTTTATTAGGCCGCTGGTTAATCGGCGTCACATTCGAATATTTAGGACAAAAACTGTGCTTTTTAAGATTTCTTTTACCTATATGTTGTACTTGCTTTGTTTATCAACTTCTATCATGGTATCTCCCATTACAAAGCATCCATGCTGTGATCAACGGTCTGAAAATAACAAATCTTCACCAGAACAAAACCATCGATGGACCGAAATTCTCTGCGCTTACCATATAATCATTACAGCGGGGATCGGGTCTGATGGTGGTGCTTCCGAAGAAATGTCTTGAGGACGTTGGCCTTCTGGAGAAATGGACTCGTTCAATTCCGGGCCCGCTGCTGTTGGTATCGTGATGGGAATGGCCGCTGTGGCTGTGCTGCTAGGAATCTTGCGGTACAAAGTGGTCACTGCTTCCTCCCAGCACATATACCTATTAGGCCAGTCAAAAATAGAATTAAGGAGTGGAACATATAGTTTTAAGGGGTAAGGTTTATACGGGGTCAAAATATGAAAAGTCAAAAACGGTCGAAAAGTATGGCCACAACGTGTTCGTTACATTTCTAGGATTAAAAAAGGTTTAGTTTGCCATATCTGCAAGTTGTAGTTAATAGTTATGAGTCAAAATAGGTCAAAGGGTCACAATGGGGGTAAAATTTCAGAGATATCCGTTCGTTATAAAATGGTGTCAAATTGTTCGTCTAAATGGTACAGAACCCGAAAAATATATGGTTGACACCATCTACAGTTCGTTGCATAATTGGAACGCAAAATGTGACCGGGGGCCGACCAGGGTTCTATGGGAGGTCAAAAGTCATAGTCTGTAATTCTTATATAGAAGTTCAAACAAAGAATCTATTTACATTTACTATATAGTGGGCCAAAATTTAACAGTTTTACAACAGTCGATCAAAATCGGACCACTTCTATGATTTTACCCAGGATGACCGTGAACGTTATGAGCTATTGTACTAAAACTATTAACACGTAGATAGGGCAAAACTATACCTTTTTTTAAACCTTAGAAGTATAGCCCAATAAATTGGTACATCATTTAAATCAATTCGAACAATTCAATTTTTACCCCTGTACAACGTTGCCCCCTTATTTCTAAATGTTCCATAGGGTGATTTTGTAGATTTTAAATATTATTTTGGACTATGTCAGGTATATTAAACACCAAAATTTTCTGTTGCAATTTGTGTGGGGTCAAATCAAACAAATATTGGGAATATATGAATGCCAATCAATCTTATCGTGCACGCCTTGCCAATAAATTCTGATGCCATTTCTCCAACCTATATGTGGTCGGGATCGTTTACTTTCTCAAGATATTTTTGCAAAATCAGTCGCATTGGGTGGTACCAATTGGTATCGGCGTTGCTGACAAACGATATTCTGAAAGATCTTTTGTCATGAATGTTTTAAAAGATCTTATTACGGGATTACCAAATCTCTTGGGCCCATCATGTCCATTTGTTATTAAATGCGGTCAGTTTTAGATACACGTGCCTTGTATTTGGACCATTATTGCATTGTGTTGCACCATTGCTTGTATTTCTAGAATGTCGCAACGCGAAATTAGAGTACTTAGAATAAGTATATTAGTGTACCTATCTCTATCTTTAAATATATTCTCGTTGGAATAAAGTATACGAATTTTCCTGTCGGTTTAAATTTTGACACTTTTTTGTGTCATAGTGACCACTTTATTGGTCGTTAATGAGGTGGAAAAGTGTTAAACTTCTTTTTCGAATCGGAAATAAATCAGAAATCTTTTAACAATCTTTCCGAATCAATCAAACCGCAAGCGATGTGATTGATTGTCCACTGTTAATCGCAAATCTTGCGATTCGTGATTGGCACCAGACTGTATAATTGATCATTTTGATCTAAGACGCGAACACCACGGATCATATGTTTTGACAGGAAAAACTTATATGGCACTTGTTTAGTGCAAGCAATGCAGCTGCATTCTCATGTTTTTTGCACAATACATATACTGTGGTCCATTCACTGTTTGCATTTCAATAGTATGAATTAAAAATGATACACACTTCCCCAAATTGAATTGTGTATTTCTTTTTGGTGTCAAATTTCCCGATTGATTTTGAACCTCCCAAATGTGTTAAAAATTGACATAAAAATCTATTCAATTTGACACGGAAACTATTCATTTTGAATACTGATGGTTGTTTATCCATTCTTTTTTAACACAAGTTTTTTTAAATTTTGATTCGGATTTTAAGTGATTTCTAAAACTTTTTTTTTCTAGTATTTCCTTTTACACTTTTTTCCGTTCGTTTTGGACCATAATGGTGGTTTCCACGGCGCACTAATTTTCAGTGTCAATTTGACAATTTTTGTGTCAAATTTAACCAATCTAGAATAAGAGAGTATTAAAACACCACTGATAACATGCTGCAGAATATCAATGAAACATTATGTGATAACATAAAGCTTCCTGAATTTGTCGGGAATATAGTGACGCTGGTTGCACAAATTGCGAACAAAGGTTTCTGAGAAAAATTGCATTTAAAAATGTCAGAGTTAGTACGCATCAATATACTCAGGCTCAAAATACAGAACGCGAACTGAAATTGGCGTACTTAGAATTGAATTGTTATAAGTATACCTATATGTATCTTTTTGACCATCATCATGTTATAAAATTAAAGCTTATTAGATATGCCGTCGATGTAAATTACATATTGACGATGTTTGAACAAAAAGGTTTCTTTTCTGATAAAATCGCTTTGGAATGTAAGAATCTCTGTGAATTGGAAGAACGTTTTAAATAGGGGTTAAATCATATATTATAGTGATAATATTACTAATGATTGTCATATGAAAAAGAAAGTGTATTTTAACTCCTTAGGTGACAGTTCCGTACATAAGAGTTGAACTAAAGTGGTTTGATAGTTATCTGGAAAAACAATTAAAAGTTATAACTCGTAACTGGTAATTCTTATTTCAGATAATAAGGTGCCCCCGCAGACTGCCACAAGGATTCATTTTAGGCACATGTTATTTAAGGTTAAAGACTTCATTCGAAGTTTTGAAATCATTCCATTTGCAGATCACACCACCACAATAACTTTTTCCCATGAACGTATTATGGATCACCTCAAGTTTGTTTTAAAAAGGTATGCAATTGGTTCAAGCCAGAAAATGTCTGCAAATGCTGGTTTTTTAAACATGGTCATGGGTATTAAAAATTCGGAAAGAAGCTAAGAAAGACCTTGAAATAGTCAAAATATCATACTGCACAATATTTCTTGTCATTTAGACTATTCTGGACAATGGTAGGTCTAGCAGAACTTCCGTCTGTTTGTGGATAAATAAATGCCGTATTTATTCTAGTTTATCAACTTTATGTTGACATAGGATAGTGTACTCATTCTGGCCAATTGGTTCACTTCCTTTACATAAATAATAACTTTGCAATAATAACATAATATGTAAATGCAGTACTGATGTATTATGTAAAAATAATTGATTTGGTTTGATTGGACTTTGTTAACAAGTTTCAGTTCAGTTTGGTTCTCACTGTTTGATAGGGAAAATAGCCAGTAGCCTAGCTAATTGATTATGTTTCCCCCCCCACAATTTCCAGATGTTGAACCCAAAACTCTGATTCAACATCCTTCAAACTATAGACAACATCTCAAACCTTCTTACCCAAACGGAAGTACGGGGTCCTTATGGACCTTACTTATCAAGATATGTTTTCCTTTCGGAACCTATTGCTTCAGAGACTTCTTAAGCGTTCTCAAAATCAAATGGAAGCGGGCCCTAATTAAGATGAGGTGACATCAGTGTTACAAACACAAGTTAGCACCGGGTCTTATGACATGTCAGAGGTGCGAAGAATATGTCCATATCAGTCAAAGCATTTAATAACCCTTTATAACGCTGAGTGGCGCGATTTTAAAAAGCACAAGCCTGCAGGTGCTCACGCATACTGCCGGGCAGTGCTTTGTTCGTGTTGCCCGGCCGTTGACGTCACATGTCAACTCATATATAGGATCGTCAGGGAAATGATGGAAAAAATTGGTTGCGGTCTCAACCGACATGATGTGTGGAAAAGTGTCGCAAACCAACTCCATCCATCGTTCTGTACTCCGAGACGGTTCAAGAGTGTTCAGTGCCTACAAGTTCAAGGACATGTAATATAGTCCACTCGCCAACTCTGCGGCCTTAAAAGTTGTTGCGCAATGGTGACACAATTTTCCCGTATCACCTTGACAGTGTGTTTCTCCTGGACTATAGGATAGGTAAGGTTTTGGCCCGAAAAATCACTAATTTTCGGGGGGGGGGGGGCGATACCCACAGGGCCCCCTCTGGTTTAGCCACGGGCTCTCTTTTCCTCCAATCTCTTGGGCCCTTTAATTTCCGGGGCCCCATTCGCCATTTCTGGCAGAAAACTAATGTTATACGTTAATGAAACGCATTCAGGGCTGAACGTGTCACTGTGTCAAATACGGCCAAGACGTGGGTCCAAAAGAAGAAGAAAACACAAAACAAGTCATCTTGGGGCCATTAACATGGGTCACTGAATCAACACTATGCTTTAGTATTCTAGGGCCTCCTTGGCCTTTCTTTTTCTCCAAACTCTCATTTATCTCTAGAACTTTCGAGGCCCCCAATTCCTCATTATTCTAGAAAAACTAGTGCTAGACGTGTAATAGTTAACATGCCGGTTGAATTCCAATTTGGTGCAAATAGGCTCAGAAGGGATACAAAAATTTCAAGTACAGAATACCGATACCACTGCAGACGCCCATAACAAGGGTCACTGGATCCACGCCATATGATTTGGTATAGGGGGCCCTGGTAATTGGCACATAGTCATGTTAAATGCAGACCCCTTGCCGTACATTGACATTAAAATATGGCCAGCTCGCATATCCTAGCAAATGATGACTTGCCCATACATTGACATTTAAGATAGGACATCTCGTTACCAGTAGTAGAAGGTATTCCATAGAAGGGGCACCCCCTGAATTAAAAATACAGTGTAGTAGCATTAGGCCCTGTTTTGAAATTTTGCAAATCTATATTTTTTTTGTTCTCCCTCCCCCTCTCTTTCTTCAATCCTTGGGGCCCCTAACCTCTGGGCCGAGGGACTTTGTGCACCCTGTCCCTATGGTAGCTACGCGGCCTGGGCCCGAGTGATTTATAAACGGTGTGATTGAAGGATATAAGTTGTTAAGTAGATCGGACCACGAATGGTACTGTTTTAGCGAAAACGTGTTTCAATTTCTTGTGAACTGTAGGACATGTGGAAGAATCGATGAATCAAATACAATTATCCCATAATATATTGTGGCAATATCATAACACTGGTTAAAAAATAGTGTAAGATCGGTTGTGGTGTGTGACATGCAATTCATCTATATTGTGTTTCATGTGATGGGATATGGTTAAATCAATGAAATGATCTAATCTCCTTCTTAGTTATCACTTAATTTTGTGGTCACTTTAAATGGTATGTGGAAGAATCAGTAATCATCAGTAATGCAAAGACAATAGCCAAATAACAGTGTGTTATGGGATGGCTTTTCTTTTTTTTTTTTTTTTTTTTTTTTTTTTTTTTTTTTTTTTTTTTTTGGAAATCTGGACGATCTATTCCTGGACGAATTCTACGATTAATCCCTATTTATGTCGGCGAGCTTATCAATAATCAATCATCCGTCACTCAGTGTTACTTTGATAAGGAGAAGGGGCCTAGCCTAGTGCATTCGACAGGATAATCGCAATTGACCGTATGGGTCAGTGCAGGAGAACGAGAGCCGGAGGAGCGAGTGCTGCCTGCACTGACCCATACGGTCAGTGCCAATTATCCGGTCGAATGCACTGAGGCGTGTTCCTTATCGTATATACTTAGAAAACAATAGTATCCAATCATTACATTAACATTATAATTATTAACGTAAGTTATCTAAATTTTGAGGTAGTTTTTAAAATAAATTAAAAAAAACACTTCTTACTCCAACCAGTGCCCCAAAGTTATTCTCTATAAATAGTGCCAAAAAGACCTTGACGCAATTCATTGGTTGATTAGTTGTTTTGAAAATGATCTGGAGTGCGAGAAAGACGGACTCTCTAAGACGCTAGAGTGGCTATAATCTTCTCGCACCTCCCTGCAGTTTCAAAACAAACCCATTAGTGATGAAACGCGTCAATAAATTGAAAGAAAAGAATATGAGCTTTCGCTCTGCCCTTACTTTTTCCAAAACAAACCCATCAGTGACGATTTGAATATAAATGCATATGAATTTTCTTCTACCAATTCAAATGCCCAGTATTAGATGTAAAGACCAACGCAGACCATGATGTACCAAAAAAACTGGTTTCTTGATTGAAAACGATTTTATTTGTGAAATTTGGGTTTCTTGAAGTACACTTAATTCTCATGGGCCTACAATTATATAGCAACTGATATAGTCCTTTCTTATACCTCGTGCCAGATGATGTCATAACAATTGAGCCAGCTTGTACGCACGCGTCACTGTATGCCATCTTTGCGCGCGAGTGTAAAAAACGCCGTCGCTTTAAGCAAGCTCGTGCGGTTTACTGGTGCGCCTATCAAATCTCGGCGCTGACGTCACGGCACAGAGGGTAGGGAATTAAGCATAGCAGAAAAACTTTCTGAAAGGCTTGCTAATTGACAAATTATAACATAAGGAAAGAAACAGTACAAAATCACATTGATTGGAATGGTCTGCGATGTGAATTCAACTAACCTTTTAAACGCGAAACCAATATTTTTTTAAACACAATAATTAAGTTAGGACTGACACCATAGATGTAGATTTTACTAAGTATTAGAGGGTATATATACGAGAAGGCATGTTAGTGATATTGAGCCGTAAGTCGATATCAAATGACGACGGTAGTTATTTCTAGTAGCTAATAGGAGTTGTGACTTGTGCGTGACACGCGTGCATTATTGATGACCCGTGCATTATCTGCTGACCGGATTATCTGACAGAGCCCAGTCCCTTCGTGAAAAATAATGCACGATGAAAACAATAAGATAATCTAACAAGAGAAGTATATGCCAGCGATAACTCGTAACTTTGACCGTGCTCAAACAGGATTTTTATTCTGAAACTTTTACTAAACATTAGGGGGCATTTGGGACTTTGGGAAGGTTTTGGGTGCCTCTTTGTCTTCTTTAATCTTTCTTTATTTATTTCTTTATTCCTTTACTCTATTTTCTCGTTTATGAGTCTGTGATCTGTAGTAGGAGCAACAATGTAGATACTTGAATGTTGTGTGAGAACAATTTGGCCACCACCACAACAGCTCCACATCATCTGGGGCTAGGTCAGGTCTTTCAATAGGAGAGGTTGTCTCCGATGGCTATGAAGACTCCTGTTGTTTTTGCCGCTACCACATTGCTCGTCTGTAAACTCAAGGAACTCAGCAGGAAAACTGTTGAACATGCTCAACATGGAGTCTGTGCTGTTTACATTCATGGCAATGATACTACATAAATGATTCTTCGTAACATTATTGTAAGGGTTGTACACCATTTCTAACGATCATCGGTGAAAAAATCATTTCATGTCTAAAAGCGACAAGTGGACAGATCCAGCCGTCTTGGGGTTATGAAAAATTGCGTCCGTTTTTATCGATACTGCAACATAATGGATGGTTCCAGGACTCACAAAAATCACAACTGCAACCCTGGCCGCCATCAAAGATGTCGGCAGTACCAAAAAGGTTATTAAACTTCATGTTATGGGATATGGTGGAATGAAATCAATCCTTTATTATCCAATTGTATGGCCACTTAAAAGTGGCTCTAAAGGGCTGACGCTGCTATGTATAGCTAGAAACTAGTCGTATGTTGTCTATTTCATTGACAGTGTTATTATTGCTAACTAAGAGATAAAAATTGAAATAATTTTGGCGTTTGCTATGGATAAAGAAGTTAGTTATAATCCACAAAATGTTGTTGTAAATGAGAAGGAATATAGGCCCAATGTGATATCTCAAAAAATGATGTCCACATTCAATATGTAGAGGTATTTGGAATGACATTACGTTTACGGTGGTAACGCGGGCTATTAGGCAAAGGAATATGAAATGAAGGACAATATCAGAAAGAGTGAGAGTATGAGAGGGTGAGAGCCCGATGGGAATACAATTTTTATTGGATAGGGATATGTTTAGCCCGACTTCCAAAATTTGGGGAAATGAGAACCAATGTCTCTTTTCAATTAGGGTGAGAGGGTGAGAGACTGCTGGACTTTTATTTGGATAGGGATATAGTGGCCCTGACTTCAAATTTGGGGGATTGGAATCGATTCGCCTTTTAAAATAGGGCCTTCATCATTCAGCTCTGTCAAGTCTAATGCATGACGAAGCCCCAACATATTCCCATGCTGGATACGGGCCCTACCCTTCCACATTGGCCTAGTACGGGTTGGAAGGGACCATTTACCTACAGTAATGTGTGCAGGTAATAGACTTGCATGGTCCCAATTATTTTAGAGAAGGCCTGCAACTTTTGGCGACCAACAGCTTAACATGACTCTCCGAACCATGAGGAGCCGGGTCACCCGCTGCATACACCTACCAATATTTGATGCAAAGGGGTGGGAGTGGAGTGAAGAGATATTCCTTAATCACACTGCAGGCCGGACGCGTATGTAATTTCTGACCTTATAGAACTATTCGAGTATAACAAAACCTGACTCTCGCAGGCTCGAACCGGCCCGCTCGATCGATCTTATACTCTTTCCGACGGTTCAACGCCCCTAAGACCGTCGGGCAACCTCTCCCTCTTATTAGGGACATAAGTAACTGGATTTAAGGGAAATTGGCTTGGGCTTTATAACTGAAATTTAGTTTCTGAGGCAAACAAGTCCCCAAAATGGGACCTAAAGCTATTTTCGAAATAAAAAAATGATTATAGTAATGAAAAAATTAGTCAAAGTTAGATATGGATCGGATTTGTTCCGTTTTCATGCCAGTAAACATTTATGCACAGTAAACATTGCCATAGAATGCTGTCGATGTATAACAAAAAAAATCCAGATCCGGAATTTTATTACAAAGTTGTGATTTATAAGGGTGAGTCAAAAAAAAAAATTGACCCTGATTGTATGTCCGCCATTTTGATATTTTTAAATAATTACATACCTAACCATGTGGTATCTGCGGAAAGCTTATTTTATTATCTTTAATTTGATGACAGAAAATTCATTTCCGATCGGTTAAGTATAGGCCGAGCTACAGTCTTTCGAATATCACGAATCTGCAGTGGATAAATAGCCTGATTTTCTTATGGGACACGGATTTCCTTCGCTGAACGCCGTTCTTGCAATGTGAATCCGTGGACAGAGCAGAAAACCGACCTACTGATTCAAACGACTAGCTCGGTCTATACCAACCGATGTGAATGATTTTGTAGTAAATTAAAGATAATGAACCAGCTTTCAGATGATACTAAAATATGTAGTATATATTACTTAAAAATCAAAATGGCGGGACACAATCAGGGTCAAGTTTTTTGACTCACCCTGTATATGAAGGATTTGATTTGAGCTAGTTTTTAAAGTCCAGTGGTTAGATATGGGAAAAGCATTATTGTATATGCAAAAAAACGTTTTGTTTGAAAAGTGAGGCGCCTCATCGGGAGGAAATATCTGAGTCAGCCTTTTAGGAGTGAATTATGCTTTCAACTTACAGGGAGTCGCTATAACTACCTGGGATACATGAAATTTTGGTTGTTGGAAAAAGAGAACCCTGGGGGTAGTTTAGAAAGGGAACCCCGAGTAGTTGGAAATGGCCAGATTATAGATGAAAGTGTAACTTTTTGTGTATTGGATAGCAGTGGAGGGTATGTGGAATACTGGTGCCCTGGGTTAGTTGGAAAAAGTACACCTGAGTTAGTTTGGAAAATGGCACCTGTGTTAAATGAAAAGGGAAATCTGGGTTAGTTAAGAAGAATGTCTGTGGCAGCTGGAAAGGGCTCTGATACCTTTGCAAAGGGGATCTTGGGTAGTTGGGAAAGGGAGCCCCCTTTATATAGTTAGGACTTAGGCAGTAAAGTGGGCCCTGTTATAGTTGCACAGGGCGCCACAGGGTGTTGTTAGACAGGGGACCCTTGAGGAAGTGAAACAGTTTACTGTACTACAGGACACGTCTGATTGATAAGGTTCGGTACGTATTCTAACAAACCCTTACCTTAAACGGTTAAACCGCGAAAGACGAGAACCACGCCAATTCTCGTTTCACACTTGAAAAATTTGCTCAACAGCTGTTTGAAATGTTAAAAAAATAATAATCACACATGTAACAATTAGCTATGGATATGATATACCTAAACCTAATAATCAATATTATTTTAGACGAGATTGATAACATCGAAAATAACAATCTTACCACATTTCAATATAAGCCTATAGAGGGCAATTGATTATTAAGTTTGGGTGTCATTGCGCAGGTGTTGTAAAATTAGTTGGAAATGGTTTACAAGTTTGGTAAGCCTATATACCGCTAAGAATAGATCATACCTATGTGTGATTTACGCCTCAGGGAAGTTGTACAATGGATATATATATTATGCTTATCTATTATAACCCATCCTATTTTTACTATTGTTATTATTAATTAGTGAACACGCCTCACAAGAACGCAGGACAACGGTTGCATTCACGGGTCGCGGCATACGGCAGGTGTTAAAATAATTGATAACCACTGTGATTAACCTTTAATAAACCATATTTAACGCTTTATTGTATGATTGATGTGCAAAAAGTATAGGAGCGTTGCCATACTACGATTAACGTCCTGGGCTATACCGGCCGATCTATAGGCTTATTACAGTGTCAAATCGTTAACATGACCTTAACATGAAATACATGATAACAAGTAGCGACTTTCTATATCAAAACTGATATTTTTCAGTATTTATGATCTGATGGAACAGGAATTCCTGTTGACATGATAATTGGAATCGCGGATCACTTTATGTAATGGGTTACCACTGTGTACAGTGTGATGATTAAAAATCAATGGTATTGTAAAGGGGAATTGAGGAGGTTACAGGCAGTGGTGTAACAGAAAAATATACATTGCGAAAACATTATTTTGATCATATTATTATATTTCTATGGTACAATAGTTTTTATGAGACATTTTAAGCCACTGCAAATTAAAACTGAAAGAATTTTGTATTGTGTGCACCACCCTATGAATCGGCAGCATCAACGGAATAAAAACGCCATGTTGAAGGATTTTGTGGGGGCACAGGAATTCAGAATACTGAATTTCATTCCTAAAACTTTGCTTTATTCAAATTGGTGGGTCTGTGAAACAGAGAATTTCTTTTTTCTGAAGTAGTTGAAAACAAATGTTGGGACCACTCTTTGTTGCATGCACATGTTTACTTTTAATACGAAATGATATGATGCTGTCCATTATGCATCTTTGTAAACAATGCATGAAATTAGCCCAATGGTTACCGACTTACTTTGAATTGATGTGACATCGGCCTAGTTTTATTTTTGCCCAGAGTTGAGAAATGTGTTAAAATGTGTTGAAATCAAGACCAAAGAACTAGTGAAAATGTCAAAAATAGTTAGTTTCCAATTGCAGTTAGCTATTTCTATCTGAGAAAGAAATTTGGGTTCAAGCTTTTAATTTTATACATTGTATACATATATAGCAAAGTCTGACTAGCAGAAATTTTCAACGAACATGTTGTATAAAAACTACAAATAGCCATACCAGTACAAGGTATAAAGCACTCCGACTCCAGTGTATCAGGGTTATTAAGTTGATGTACAGTAATAGTCATTATATATGTGAAGATCTATGAATGACTAAAATGTTCATTGATAAAATGACATAAAATGCATTAACCGTGAGTCGTCTTACCAACTTTTTTGTTGTTGTTGTAACACGGTTTACCAAGGGGTGGTTGCCACCCCCGGAAATTCGTTATAAAGCACGCGATACTTATGGTTTTGATATCAGTGGATAGCTAAGGTCCTCCTCTTTGCATTGATACCAAAATAATTACTAACGTACCTAGTATGGCGTCACAATGACGTCATAAATTTCGCGAGTCAGCAAAATTGACATTTTCCACAGAAAATAGGCGAAAATCCAAAAAAGGAGGTATATCGGATTTTCATGTGGTTTTCAGCTGTAAATGATGGCAAATGGCTAGTTTTACACAAACATAGCTTGCAAACTATTTTCAAAACTGTACCCTAAATTTTCCTTGGGTGACAACCACCTCCCGACTTTGAAGGCATACCCTAACCACATTCAAGGTGCTACCTTTGCACCCAGTGAAGGTGCTACCTTCACATTTTTTTGCTAAAATTACCGGAAAGGATGAGAAAATGATTATACCTGGAAGCTTTTTACGAAAGCTTTTGGCATTTTAGCTCACCGGAGGAAAGTTCACTAAAGGGGGTGGTAATCGCAACCCTTGGTAAGCCGAGGGTTAAAAACATTTCATGAATATTGCCACAAAAAAGTTTAAGAAATTGTTTCATTTTTACTAAACTGTCACATGACCCATTTCCTTTCATGCATATTGTGTTCTTGTACAACCTGGGTCCTGATGAATATGCATATTTGCATATCTAATTATCATGTACCACATTGATACAGTGATCGAAACTAGGAGGGGGGAACCTGAAATATTTTGTAAGTTATAAGGGAGGAACCTGAAATACATATGGAAAATGAATGGGGGAATCTGAAAAAATCAGGTAAAAAAACATTGAAAATCCCCACTCCCCTGCCGTAAATAACGATCGCTCCCTAAGGTTGATATTTCAGAACGTCTCCCCGTATTTGTTTATTGCTCGCTGTCGCGGATTGGCCGCATGGCGGCGGGTGTTAGCGTCAAGCGTAAGTTTGAACTTTCAATCAAGTTCAAGATTCAAGATTCTTTATTTCCATAATATGTACATTATCATAAAAACAACAAAACAACATAAAATACCACATAATAATAAGAAAGACAATTATGGAAGAACAGTCAAAAATGTCAAGTAGGCCAGTGGGGACTGCCCCTTGAACATAACATAATTAACATGATAAACACATAATTGTAATTCTTCAGGGCTCCTCACCATAGAAAGCAACGACAACAAGATGTACCACTTGGACAAAGTAGAAAAGGATGGTGTGACGAAGCGAGATATGGTGAGGAACACCCAAGAAACATGATATGAACATACATTATATACAAAACAGCACAATGCTTCAGAGATTCACTCATAAATTGACATTAGATTATTTTTATATTGATTTTTAAAATGTTTTATCGAATTAGATTATTTGATATCATTATGTAGTGCATTCCAAATTAAGGGCCCAGAAGTTCTAATCGAGTGATCTGAAAAGGTTCTGTTATTTTTAGTTAGTTGGTAATTATCACGTATCTTGTTTGATAATCATGTATTTGGGATCTTGCAGTGAAGAAGTTGTTAAATCCAGCGGGAAGTAAATCGTTTGAATACTTATACATAAATACGACAGTTTCAAGCTTATACATATCAAATACATTTAAGATATTAAAGTTTACAAATAACGGACCAGTATGACATCTATAATGGCTACCAGAAATTGTCCTTAGCGCCAATTTTTGCAGTTTGTGTATTTTATCTAGGTATGTTTTATATGTGCTTCCCCAAAAGAGGATGCCGTAGTTAATGTATGGCAGAACTAAAGGACAATAAAGAGAATACAATATTCTTTCTGGTATAGTATACTTGAGCTTACTCATAACACCAATGTTACGTGAGATCGTCCTGGTAATATTATCAATATGACATTTCCATGTTAAGTTTTCATCTATGGTAAGTCCTAAAAACTTTGTTATTTTTACTCGTGCTAGTTCCATTCTATCTAGAAGAACTTTACATTTGGTTGACTCATTAGATTGATCAGTAACAGCATCGTCTTCTGTGCCATGTTTTGTCATTGAAGGTGTCCCCAGAAACATGAAGTTTGTTTTAACGGCATTAACAGATAGTTTGTTTGCTTTAAACCAATTACTTACTTCAAATGACTCATTGTTTATTACATTAATCTGACTCGGCAATATAACTATGTGATAAACAAAATTGTTGTGTTCTCATCAAAAAGTAAGAATTCAAGAACATCGAGTATTGGTTATATCGTTAACATAAAGTATGAAAGGTAAAGGGTCTAAGTTGAACCCTGGGAACACCGCAAGTAAATATGCTTTAGGGTCAGACCCTATGAGAATTAGATTAACTACTTTTTTCTGTTAATACTCAAGTACGTTTGGAACCAGTTTACCACAACTCCTTAGACCATAATAATTCAATTTATAAGCAAGAATATTATGATCTTGGTGTCAAAAGCTTTTGAAAAGTCTAAAAATACCTAGAGAGGTTTGCTTTTCCTTCTTTCAACAGCATTGTTGATTTTAACAACTATTTGCACCCTGGGCTGCCATATATGTTTAATGGCTAACTCTGAAACCATATTTGCTCTTCTTGAGATATCATGCGCATCAATATATTTAATGCACCTTTTAAATACCAACGTTCAAGGATTTTTGAGAAACTGAGAACAGACACTGGTCATAATTGGAGATTCCTTCAACAATCACTTTTTTATATAAGGTATAACTTAGCATTTGAGATGATCAGGCACTATACCAGTAGAAAAAGATATCATTGATATCATTGTAGAAGTTAACTGGCCACTTTGTTTGACGACAAGGTTCCTCAATATCATCAGACCTTGCACGCTTATTAAATGATCGAATTTATTATGACATTAATAATCTCTGTCTCCACAATTGGTTTAAACATAGAACTATCCAAAAAAAGGACTTTCAATAATCAAAAATTTTTTACCGGTACTATTATATTGAAGCCAGGTCAGGGCCCATACATTTACAAAGAATTCATTACCTCATCAGCTATACCTTTGTGGATCATTGCTCCGCGGGCTAGTCGTTTAGAGCGACGTCGAACCGACGTTGGCACGTCGAAAACAGTTCGACGGTTTTTTATAATTTACGTCGAAAATGCAAATGCAATCGACGTTTTAAGAAGCGACGGTCCAATCATTTGCCTTTTCGAGACATAATAGTGTGTAAATTTCTAAAACTCTCACGTCTTTTCGACGTTCCCGCGTCGATGCCCACTGGGATAGTTTGTCCTGATTGGGGATTTGACTTGCTATTTCGTGAAGGGGATTTCTTTGGCACGACCAATGAATTATTTATAAGCTTTCCCCTTGCGCAAACTGCGTTATTTTACTTAATAATGGTAAATTTATCTTTTTAGCACAGCTTTCAATTGAAATTGTTTCAGGAGTGAAGTATGGACATTATGGAGTTTTTATAAGATTCCACTGATTGGTTATCATCACGACATTGATTTAGAATATTACTTAAGTTCAAATTTACCTTTGATAAATCCCACATATACAATTCGTTCGTAAGTCTTTGTGAAATGGGCCCCTGGTGTGTCTATGCGTAATGCCTTTGTCGTATCACACCGCAGTAGTCTAACTAGGGGGCAGGCAAGTCAACCTGCATCTCAATGCTATAAAAAAATTAATGCATGTCAAAGTTTAGATGGATCAAATAAACACCCTCAGGGTGGACACGTAAATAATATGCTGGCAACGGGCCTACGAGAGGGGTAAGTTAACTATGTTGTTCAAAATGTTTAAACTGCTCTAAATCGAATGTAATGTAGCTCCAATTATTCCTTAGGTAACCAGGAGTAAAAAAGTCAATTGGTCACATGCGTGTGGTGCTTCTTTCCCAGATATTGGGAAAATCGGCTAAAGGTCATTTGTTCTTCACAAGGTCAATGTGTAATACCGCAGATTTCTTTGTTAAAATATTTTTTAAAAATGGTTAATATAACTGATTCCACATATGAAATGCCTTTTGCATTTTTGGCTTCAATTCTTCTTGTTATAACTGGAAGGGTTCAAATTTTCCCTGTAGGACTCTATGGGGTGGGGACATTATACCCCTTCCCTATGAAGGAATCAACACCCTATGCAAAAAAAAAGGCAATATTTTGAATCAGTAAATTAAATATTTTTTTTTGATATATTTTACAAAGAAATCTTGGTATTACAAATGTTGACCTTTCTTGATAAACAAAATGCCCTTAGCCTTATTTTTCCAAATTCTTGGAAAGGAAGCCCCACACGCATGTGATCACATTGACTTTTTTACTCCAAAAATAAAAAAAATAAATAATTTGAGCTATATTACATTAGATTTGGAGCAGTTTAAACATTTGACCCCCATAGTAACTTTGACCCCCTCGAACACCCCCCGTGCAGCGATTGAAAAACGTGTCCACCCTAGGATTGTTACTTATGGTCCCATAGAAGCTACCCAGATAGGACACGTTTTTTATAGCATGACATGTCAGTTTGCAATGGAATCTTAGGGTTTGTTTGCCCCTCCCAACAGGGTTTAAATGAGAATCCTATTCTAGAAGTGTGGAGAAGAATGTGGAATACCCTATTCTCAATATGCTATCCATCCATGCGCTAGTTGGCAGTACACTGGGCGTACGTGTTGCACAGGGCCATCGCCTGCCGGTTATATATTTTTTTTTTTCAAAACATCGTTATGGACTTCGAGAAGAGTAGAAACTCTATGGGATGATCTGGGTGTTTTCAAAAAGTCCGCGATCCGGATCATTCCTTGAGCAGCTAATTTAGTATTGGGGCCTGAGGTCACACATTTAAAGACACGATCAGTGATTATCCCGAAGATAAAAAAAAAAATATTTAAATTTGTATGAATAGCTTAAAAAGTGAAGGATAAGTCTGTGGATTCCCATTAGTCTATTTTTTTTCAACGAAATTTGACATAAATGAAAAAAAAAAAGCAAATGTTCAGAGATATGAATCCCCATGAAATTACAACGTTTTAATAATAGTCCGTACGGACAAAACTCGATTGTAAGTTTATACGTGCTGGGGTAATAATAACTATTTAAAACAGTTCA
>JAMKCH010026988.1:0-37152 GCA_023653785.1 Ophioderma brevispina
TCCAAAGCCGTGATGATCGCTGTAGAGGCGGAGTTCTTCAAGAAGGAACTGAGGAGCTGGAGTGAGTGCAAGAGAGGTGGGGTGTGCATCCATGGACCTAGGACGCAATCCTACCGTATATTTTTTTTTTGTGAAGCATCTAATTAAGGGTGCAGTGGTGGATTCGTCGTGATCCTTGAGTAATTCAGCGTAATTGATTACAGTTTATGTTGACTAATGAAAAGGAATGAGACTTAATGATGATGACAGAGACGGCTCACATATAATAATAATAATTAAAATGCGACTGAGGAAGAGAGGAGAGAGGAGGGATGATTTTATAGATTACCAATCGTGTAATATTGTGATTGCAATTTTTTAAGATATGGACCAATCAGACAAGGATGTGGCAAGCTAGGAGGAGGAGATGATTCTTACAGATTACAAAAGTTGTAAAATATTGTGATTGCAATTTTAAGTTGAGGTCCGATCAGAGAAGGATGTGGCATGAGAAGGGTTTTGAGATGAGTTTATAGATACCACAAATCGTTGTAAAATATGTAATTGCAGTTTTAAGATGAAGATAAGGACTAACCAGACAAGGATGCTGGCAGGAGGAGGAGATAATTTTAGGGATTAATCATGTAAATATCGTGATCGCAATATTAAGTGATGAGGGCTGATCAGGGAGATCCAATCAGACAAGGATGGTGACAGGAAAGGGATGATTTTTTATAGACTACTATTCATTGTAAAATATTGTGATGCAATATTGAGTGTGGTTTGATCAGGGAAAGGTGTTGCAGGGAAGAGAGAGATTTGACTCTAGTGATTACCAATCGTAAAGATTAGATCCAATCAGAAAGTTGAGGGGTGTGCAGAGCTAATATGATCAAGTGTATGTGATGTACAAAAATGTCGGGATTAAGGCGCTGGAGGTTTATAGAATCAATGTATATAGTTATTGTGATTGTGGTTCACAGCATTTAGAAGTTTTTTTGTTCTTGACCAATGGGTCAACAGACAAAGTGTGGGGCAACTAGGGGCATTAATCACTAGGAGGTCCCCAGTACACTTTTCTCACATCAGAAAACCCAGGCTAGGATGGGCTGTGATAGTGAATGTAAAATTATTTGCTCGTTAATCTGAACGAGAGGGAGTAGTTTTTTGAGAGTGAATGGGTGCAGTGGATGGATGAGCGTTGGGTTCATGAAAAAGTGTTAGTTGACTTTCTGACAGTAACGAGAACGTATTTGGTAAGAGGAGGACGACGAACAGCATGATTTGAGGTTTTGAATAGAGTATGTTATCAATCAGCCACACGGGCGAGGCGATTCGCGGCTCGTAAGCCCCATTAGGGTATTTTCCAATCCGCCACATGGGCGAGGCGATTCGCGGCTCGTAAGCCACACTAGAGTATCTTCCCAATCAGCCACAGGGCGAGTGATTTCGGCTCGTAAGCCGCATTAGGATTATCCAATCAGACACATGGGCGAGGATTCGCGGCTCGGAAGCCGCATTAGAGTATTATCCAATCAGCCACATGGGCGAGGTTATTGCGGCTCGTAAGCCGCATTAGAGTACTATCCAATCAGCCAAAGGGTGAGTTGATTTGTGGTTCGTAAGCCGCACTAGAGTATTAACCAATCATGCCACCACGGGCGAGGGTTGATTGCGGGTTAGGCCGCCATTAGTACTATCAATCAGCCACATGGGCGAGGTTGGGTTCGTGGTTTGCAAGCCGCATTAGCTCGTATTTATCCAATCTAGTCCTCCAATAATTGTATGATTGTACCCACCCAAATTGCCCAGTACAGATAACAAGTTTTGGTGTTAATAAACTCTGAAATAGTCCAAAAATAATATAGTTAAAAGTCTACAAAATCAACCTAGGGAAAACATTGTAGATCATAAGGTGGGCAACGTTTGTACAGAGGGTAAAAAATTAGAATTGTTTCGAATTGATTTAAATGATGTAACAATTGATATGCGGCTACTCCTAAGGTTTAAAAAAATGTATAGTGTGCCCTATCTAAGCGTTAAGTTTTACTACAATAGGCTCCTAACAGTTCAAAGTATCCTTGGGGTGTAAAAAATTACATTAGAATGTCCGATTTTGATCGGACTGGTTGATTAAACTGTTTTAAAATTTTTGCCCACTAGATTAAGTGAATTGTAAATAGATTCTTTGTTTTGAACTTTCTATATAAGAATTTACAGAGCTAGATAGTGACCCTCATTAGACCCTGTAGCCCCAGTCACATTTTGCGATTCCAATTATGCAAACGAATTTAAGATTGTTGAAACCAGGATATTTTCGGTTCTTGCTACCATTAGGCGCGAACCATTTGACACCATTTTTATAACGACGGATATATCTGAAAATTTACCCCATTGTGACCTGAACCTATTTTGACTCATAACTACTGACACAACCTGCAGATATGCAAACTATACCCTTTTTTAATCCGGAAAGGTAACGAACACGTTGCGTATACTTTTTCGACGCGGTTTTGATACTTTTCATATTTTAAAACCCCTGTATAAACCTTACACCCTTCAAAATATATGTTCCACTCCTTGGATTTTAGAGACTTTTGATATGTTGTTTTTAAAGGTATTCTCAATACAATTCTGTTGGAATTGATTCTGTTGCAATTAGTGTTGGGTTAAGGCAGCATTCGTTCTATTTTGATGGCCTAATCATTCAAGCGGCAGGTGATCCGTGAAGGGCTGGAGTGAGTGTTGGGTCAGAATCAGCGGATATGACTGGAGGACACCTGGGCGTTACTCTCAGGAACTGACAGACGAACTGGGGATACTTTACGAATTTACAAGAGAAGTGGGGTGACGACCGGCGCAGAGAAGGGAGTTAACTGACACCTACAAGTGACACTCTATGCATTGAAAAACACCCGTATATAAATTTAAACGTATATCAAAGTAATAATGGCCTATAGTATGTGGCACAGAGCAATTCAATCCCGCTGTGCCGTCCGCGCCGGGGGGGATGTGCCGGGACGGCACGTTCTGGGGAGGGAGGCTGTGTAGCGTAATTGGAAATTGAACAAGCATGTTTCACCACTAGTGTCCCTCATTTTTAATATTTATGCTGTTGATGAGACTATGAATTAAATTTATGAATGAATATTCTTTCCCCTGCCAACTCTATGAATATTCATAGGTCAGGTGGCGGTAGTTGACGCAACCACAGCGCGCGGGGCCTTGCACACACGATGTCTTCCCGCCCAGCGCACAATCTCTCCATGCATTCATCACTGAGGTGGAGCCACTCATCCCAGAACCAATGTCTTCGAATTTTCTGTTAATCGTTCAATCCGGTGCTGTAACTCAATGTAGCTGTAGATTTAGATGTCAATAAACTAAACTTAGAACTTAAATACGAAGGGATCCGTGTCCTTCAGTAGTTCTCGATAGTACAAGGGCGCAGAGTTCTTCCTCTGCACTTACCCCGCCATCATTCGATCCAAGGAAGGGGAAAGGGGGTTCCTCCACAGTATCAAATGGTACTCCTGGTCTTAGTCCGAAACTTTCAGTCCGAAGAACATAGTCAGCCCGAGTGCCTATTTCCTATATCCGGGGTTCGTCAGTCGAACACTATTCCACCTTCATTCCTCCCCAAAGTTCGCTAGTAGATACTGATACAGACACAACACTAAATCGCTATAAGTTCGACGAAACGTTTATCAGCCCGAAAATCAGGGTTTAATGTTTCTCGAGAATCCAATGCACCGTTTCAGTCCAGGAAAAGAAAAATGCAGTTTCAGTCCGAAATGTCTTCAGTGCGATAGGTCGTCAGTCAGAATCTGAAGTACATCGGCAGTTCGAATCTCAAAGGTACATCATTAATGTACTATGAGTCATTGTCAATGTAGTACTATGCCTACTTTTTCTACCATACATTTATCTGAGTAGAAAAAGAATGTTTTTATCATCTATAATACTTTTCAAGAGTAAATTGCAAATGCGTGTCGTTTTTAATCCGTACCATAATTACCGTCTCTTCTATTTCTATCTGTTTTCGTTTTTTATTATGTGTTAACTCACATCTATACTTAAAATGTTTATAAAATTTCGCATCATTCACAATGTTACTATTTAGATTGACGATGGCGTCAATTATGGAAAGACAGAGAAAATGGAGCAGACGTCATTGATCAAAGAAACACCATATCCTACACACCATGAAATTAGGATTATCTATCAATAGAAAGCTTTTGATATAAATAAACGAGAAAACACAACTTTTTATTTCCAACCTGCTACAGGTAAGTCACAATTCCACTGAAAAGATTATTTCCTTAACCCCCCCCATAAAATAAAATGAAATTCTTCAAATTGGGGGCGCTAGTGCCTGTGCGTTCATTAGTAACGGTAAATAGATCATGACTAAACTCACGCAGCCACTGGTTTCGGAAATCACTTTCGTAGGTCTTTCATCTTCACCCAATGATGAAAGTACCGCCTGCGTCCCACAATATGCAGATAAGAAATCAGAATTGGGATATTCATCGTGTGGAGGTCCCCCGGATAGCGAAGAGCTAGCCGGGGTTATTTCCTTGATGAGGAAATACCCCAGCGAGGACAACGGCCACGGAAGAAGACAGAAGAATATGAGGTGACATTGATTAAAATCGGTTAGAAAAAACAATTTCGGATTGGTAAGTTCAGTATTATAAAAATTAAAAGAAACCATGGCTCGACTCGACATCATGATCATTGTTCGAAAAAGCGAGTCCAGACCCATTGCAGTGCATCGATAAGAGTTAAAGCTCAGGCCATGCATACACACAGGCACAAATTCTGTAGCAGTTTCCTGCGGAGCTCGCTTCTTCCCTTTCCCCCTGCTTTTCGGTCTTTTGATGATTTTATATAACCAATTTGGGATTCTAATAAATATCAAAGACCTCAACGTCAAACCCGTTGTGTATCGTTTTGCTTGTTTATTGTGAAAGTTCGTCAATTCAGCTTCGAAGTAATACACTCACCACCACTCAGTCCACTGACGCGCCGCGGTCACACACCTCCCTTGTAAGTGAAGTCTAGTGTTTTCACAATTTTAATCCTCATAGACATCGCACCAAGTACCAACAACTTCCTCATCTTCATTCTCTTCTTTACATGCAAGTTCATGTTAATACATACAGAATGCCGGCATATTTGTTAGTAACATCATGACTGAGCTGGATACATGGTTTAGATCTTTGCACGTTTTACGTGATCCGTGTCTCACCGAAATGACGTCATCATCGTCATTCATTTTATATTAAGGTAATTGGGCTGTTTTTGGGCGTAATGAGAATACAGGAAAATACATAAAGTATTAGCAGTGTTTAAGCCTTTACTGCTTTGTAAAGACAGATAAAAATAGCAACTGTATTCTGTTCATTTCCAAAAAAAAAAAAGGGGGGGGGGTGGTAGGGTCTGAGGGGGGGAAAGGTTTTCCCCCCCTCCCCCCCCCACCCATTCCCTCCCCCCCCGCCCCCCACCCAACAAAATAATTTCCCCATCTTTCTCTTTATATTTATCCTCATTTCATTTTTTTTTTTCCTTTCACATCCTTCTTCACCGCTCACCTATCCATCACTTTGTGGTCACCCTGTACCTTACTATCCCCTTTGTATTTTTTCTTTTGGCATGAAAGGAGCGTAAAATGAAAAATTTGACTCCATTGAAAATTAGATAAATAATTAGGCACCTGAAAGGGGGGGGGGGGGGTTACAAGGGTTGTAAAATATAGGGTGTGCAGGGTGTGTAACCCCTCCATTCGGGGAGCTAAGACCAATACGCCTAGTACACGCAAGGAATATCAAAGACACTTGATTTGGTACGCGGGTAATGGATAGCTTATGGTCCTCCTCTTTCCATTGATCATTACAACGGTACGCAACACTGCCTATCAGACTTGGTTCACCTGGTCAGCAGCTGTGTGCTAGTCAATGGAAAACAGTAACACAGACACAGCCTAGTTAACACTGAAGTGGACCAGATTTTCTGTTTACAACGATACCAAAAACAATTGAACAGCGCAGTTAACCTCTTGAAATTAAAATACCCTTTTCATTTTAAAATATATCTCATCTCTGCAAGTAAACAAAATAAGGCAATTTATAGGTGTGAATATTTATTAATCTTTTCGTGGAGATGGCCAGCGCACACAAGTGTCGAAAATAAATTATTTAAAAAAAAAACATGTGCGCTTGGCCGGACCCGGACCGACAACTCCGTATTACTAGCCCGGCGCTCTTGCCAATTCAAAAAACAAATATAAATCGTATATGTAATTATATTCCGTTCTGATGCTATCCACTAGGAAAGCGATGAATACCTTCCGGACCTAATACCTATAGATGATATTTATCGCTCCTCTGCCAACTAAACCCTGGCTTGCCGCGGGATTTACCGTGCTAGTAATACGGAGGTTGCCGCGGTTCCAGTCCGGCCAAGCGCACATAGGGTTTTTTTCATATTCAACACTTGTGTGCGCTGGCCATTTCCAGGGAAAGATTAATAAATATTCATCCTTGTCTGCCTGGAGAACTAAGTAATTAAAATTTCTATTTATAGGTGTGTGACCACTGGCTACGAGCTTATAGCTAATAATCGCTGACTACGTTATTAACTTTTAGGAGTATTTGATATAAATATAGCATTAATTTCACCTTATCCCGCCACTGGGCACAATAATAATGTGCCTTGATTTTGTAGATTTATTTTGAGTTTGACGTACGGTTTTTGTTTTGAGCCATCTTCAAATATTAAAATTTAAAACTTAACGTTAAAATTTAAAACTTAACGTTAAAATTTAAAACTTAACGTTAAAATTTAAAACTTAACGTTAGTCAATTCGTATTTGAAGCGCGTCCCGTTCGGGACTCTATGAAAACCCAATTTATTGCAAAACTGAAAGTTCAAAATACGGTTCGTGATTGGACAATCCCCTTTTGACTGTGAATTTTTAAAATAAAACTCTATAACCATCAAAACGGGTGTATAGCGATTACCTTTTAAAAATATTTTTCTGTAGACTATATTGAACCGACCAGCTCTGCCATTTTATAATGTCTAAAATTTATAGTATAGGTTTTCCCGGTCAAATTCGTACTTATTTCATTCAAATAAGTGTTATAGTCTTTCAATTTCATAATGAATTTGAGTGACTATTCATACACTGGTATCAATTTCCTATAAAATACAAACAATTTCATTTTCAATCATTCGATTTCATTTTGGTTTATTTAACTTCGTTTTTAATAATAACGGAAATCGTTTTTGTGCAAATAAATTCGTTTGGGTTCAATCAATTTAGTTTTTATCCAAAAATTTTTAAAATAAACGTAAGGAATGTGATCCTGATATACAAATTTCTTCATGCTGTCGTCACGTAGTACGTCGAGTGTACACTGTTTTCAGTTTCATTTATATTCATCAATTTACATTGTCGGCCATTCTATTTGATTAAAATTGAAAAAAACAATCTTTTAAACCATGTAAGTTTAATAAATTCTTGAAATAATTTCTGTACTGTAGAATGACATTTATTGAAACAAACTAGTAAGTAACTACGGTCATCATAAAATAGGTTTTTGTGTCTTTTGTTTAATTAGGTCTTTCTTTTCTAACGATTTAACGATGGGTTTTAATTCCATCACATAGTTTTGTTTGTATCTTGTTCTTCTCCTCTCCCCCCTTTAACTTTTATATATTTCTCTTGTTTGTTGGTTTGTTTTGTTGCTATTCGGGTTTTCTTGCTTAATTTTCTCTCAGGATTATCAAAAAATTCCACTGCCAGATTAAAATAAGCAATATACCTCCACCATGATTATACTCACATTGTATGGGGGGTGAATGAAATAAATTCAATAACTTCTCCCTTTTTGACAGCTTTGCCGGAAAAAAGCTTGTCATATAAGCATATATACATAACCATTTCGGGATATTAAAACTAAAGTTTCGAATCTTAACGCACTTTTCTGCACTAAACTTTGCAAGCACCATTATAAGATTTTTAAGTCTCTAAACAAATTTTAGATGTGTGGTGTTACCATTCTCTGGCGTTAAAGATAATCACACTCAATGTTAAACACCTTAAAGGTCCTGCCCGATCGCTAATAGCCTCGTCCCCAGGAACCCCAGATTTTTAACGGCAGTGGTCAAAATTTGGATCAGAAGAAAGGTACTATTTTTCTCATTACTCCTGTGAAATCTTAGGGCTCACGGATGTTTGGTTTGGATATATGAGCGAAAGTATGTGCCTCATTTGGTCGACCAATAATTAACTTTACACAGTTCCGGCTATGGGAATTGCAAAATCACGTTCTTAGCTCTCACTCAAAAACGGTTTGAAGTATCGGCGCGAAACTGTACAGATGGGCGCGTTTTGGGTGAAGGCCATTCTATCAAGGTGAAAAAAACTTATAGAGTTAATCGGGACATCCCCCTTAAATTCTAGTAGAATAGAAGAATGCCTAAAATATGATGAAGTTGCCCATGTGAGCCGTCAAGCGGGCAACGAAAAAGCACTGACACGGCAGTATGCTTGGCATCGCAGGGATTGGGCTTTTACAACAAATTCGCGCCTCAATCAGGCGTGATAAGGCATGAATGCTGCAACTGTATAGGGTAATCTTCTTCGCACCTCTAACATGTCAGTAGATTTTTATCAAGGATAAATTACTTGCTTATAGTAGATTACAGTTTTGATGGTAGCGTTATGGGCGGAGTTGGGACTTGTCCCAATACTCAAACATAGGGGGAAAGGAAATACCCAGAAAATCTATCTCGCAATACAAAAGAGATCGGATGAACGAAACTGGTCAACTACAAATAAAGTACGTTGTTCGTCCAGTCAAGACTTGTATTTTATTTACTATGTGATGATAGTGTGTCTACCCCAGAATTGGTTTAAACATTGCCTACCAAACAGCATATCTGAATTTTAGAAGGCTTCATCACCTGGGTTACAATGTAGAACTTTTATATTTAACTATCATAAAACTCAGGCTTTCCCTGCTTCACTGAAAACTCTTCCTGGATTAGTTTTGCGCACTTTCTTTGAACCATTATAGGTGTTTATGCTTTGACTATTGATTGGGACTGTGTATGGCCAAACCGCTCAGGGTTGGCTATCTGGCCTATAGCGCATCATTGACCACAAATACACGGACCTAAGATTTTATATACTAATCCCTCAATTCTACCTTCACCTACAAAAAGTAGAGGCTATTCCACTATTCAAATGGGATCTAGTAAAACAATTGTCCTCTTTGTCCGAACAAAAGTAGAAAAGTTCGACCATACAAAAATGGTGTTCATAGGAATTCAATTAAGTTTATTGTATTACTTTTATACGAAATTTGAGATGATAGTTAGAAAATAAAAAATGTTTAATTCGGGCACACCAGTGTTTCCAAGTGTTTAACATATAGGTTTCCCGGTCAAATTAATTAGTAATTTCAGTCGGCATTACCTTTTGATTGTGGGTTATTCGGATTTTCGCGTCAAAATGAACGCTACGCTAAAAGTATATTTCAAATTGCATATAAACTCAACTCCAAATTCGCAAATCGTTGAAGCGATTAAATGAATAGAGCATGCAATCGAATAATAAGGTCTTAGTCCATAATTGTGATTGACCCCCCACAAATTGCAAACAGAAACAATTTTGGTGTTTAATATACTCTGAATAGTTTCCAAAAATAATATATTGAAAGCTATACCAAAATCAGCCTAGTGGAACAGGTAGAAATAGGGGGGCAACGTTTGTAACAGGGGTAAAAAATTAGAATTGTTCGAATTGATTTAATGATGTACCAATTATGGGCTGTAATCCTAAGGTTTTAAAAAAGGTTATAGTTTGCCCTATCTACGCGTTATAGTTTTACACACAATAGGCTCATACAGTTCAAGGTCCATCCTGGGTTAAAATTCATAGAAGGGTCGATTTTGATGGACTGTTTGTAAACTGTAAAATTTGTTTACCCACTAGATAAGTAAATGTAAATAGATCTTGTTTGAACTTTCTATATAAGAATACGAGCTATGGACTAGGGACCTCCCATAGACCCTGTAGCCCCACGTCACATTTTGCGTTCCCAATATGAAACGAATATTATAGATGGCGCAACCAGTATATTTTCGGGTTCTGTTACCATTAGACGAACAATTGACACCATTTAGTAGAACGGATATATGCTGAAAATTTACCCCCATTGTGACCGTGAACCTATTTTGACTCAAACAAACTGAACTACAACGTGCAGGATATGGCCCAAACTATGACCTTTGTTAATCCTTGAAATGTAACGAACACGTTGGCATACTTTCGACGCGTTTTGATACTTTTATTTTGACCCTTGTATAGACCTTTACCCCCTTAAAAATCTAGTTCCACCCTGGCTTAGTGGACTTGATATTGTTTTAAAGGTATCTTAATACAATTCTGCTGGAATTGATTTGTTGCAAAGAGTGGTGGGTTAGGGTTAAGGCAGCATTCGTTCTATTTGACTGGCCTAAAAGGAATAATTCGGTTTCTTTCGTCCAAATGTACAGCAGCGCATTCATTTAAGAACTGGCATTCTTTTTGGTGCGAATGAGAGATTAATTAGGCCTAGATCCAGCAAACAATAGGTTTTCCGACCAATTTCGCAATGTTACGTGTTCCTTTTATAAAAGGGACATTCGTTTTCGTGCGAAATTGAACGATGAGGTATACTGTTATTGCAATTTTAAGCAAAAACGCCATTCGATTCGTTTTAAAGGAGCATTCGATCCGCGTAGTAGAATGGTCGCCAATTGCTAACCTAGCTCATCGATTTCAATTGGATAGCTTTGCGAATTTTAATTCATGTTTTCTATTTCGCCACTGAGATAACACAAAAATGAAAAATGTTCTTTTGAAATTAGCATATTTTGCGTGTATCATATGTCAGGTGAAAAATCATTCATTCCTCAGCATTTCGGCAATGAACAATATTATATGACTGCTTTACATATATATAAGGGAATTAAAATGACCTCCCTTGAGGTAGCTCTATTTAAAAAAGCCAATGTTGTAGACCTTTCTGAAGGAATGGATCATGATTAAAGATAAAAAAGTATCATTTAAAGTTGTACATAAATGAGTGTAGGCATCAAATGCTCATAATTAAACACGGTGCTTTTTAAATTAAAAGACATGATCAGGATCAATGATGAGCATCATACATTCTATACATAAAAAAGGAAAATTAAGAAAGTGGAAGTGAGATGTAGATACTGACAAAGTGAAGATAGGCTAGCGTGAGTAGCTGAGTGTATAAAGAGAGAATGAAAAGTTAACGCAATTTTTAACTTTTTATAGCACATTTTTTGAAGGAGAGAGCGCCCCCAATTTTCAAAAAAATTGAGATTTTTACACGGTTGCCTTGGTAACTGACTAGTAAACGATACCTGTAAATGGTTTTTCGCTCTACATGTCATTGTGTCGCAAACGAAGGATTTTGTGTAACAGAATAAGTATTATAGGGATTCCCGATAATAATTCAACGGCTGTGGAAACGGCCTTTCCAATTGATAATAGCCGGGAAAAATAGCGCTAATGTAGATCTACGTCATCTATTAGGTTGTTTTTTGGATTAAGGAAAGTCAAGTTAGAGGTGCATTTTTCTTTCCAGGGGCACGATCTATTTCATCATGGCGGACATAAACGAGCATTTCCAGCTCTGCGTAAAGGACAATCTTAGGATCCCAATTCTAATTAAAAATCGCTCATTTTATGATAAATACGCATTTGAGCATTCCGTTCGCAGGTGTAGTTTTCTAGACAAGTACCAACAGAGCTGTGCAAAAATATCAAATTTTGAAAAATTGGGGGCGGCTCTTCAAAAAAAATGTGCTAATATTGCTTAAACTCTTTCATTGCAATATGAACTCCATAAGCAACTTAACGAATGAATTATAGGCTTTTAAAGAGATTTGTATTCTGAACAAGTACCTTCAATGACGATTCAATAATCATGGGAATGAAAAATAGCCCGCCATCAAGACAAAATGTGTTTAAGTGTGTCCGAAAATTTTGAAAACACGTTTTATACGGTGGTCCAGCCGTGGATTTAAGTGGAATAAAAAAATGCGCACTATATTGGCCCATACAATAAATTAATGTGTCACTCGACCACATTGGGGACGTTTTTGCTCACAAACATCAAAAGAAAACATTTCATGCGCAAATAAGGACATAATAGTACTTTCAATCTGACTGTGAAAATTTCAAAGTTTGATGGAAGGAAGTGCGGTGACGAGGGTCATATTAGCGGGTCCCCACGTTTAACCTAGTTTTTTCAGTTTACATTCGGTACAGGACGAATTAAATTTGCCGGCAAAATAAGGCCGATATATATGTGTGTCCTGAAGATATGAAATTCATAAAATTTGTTAGAAATCTCAAACTTTTTGGAAAAAAATTTTACTAATTTTGTCATTGTAGGTCTATTAAACTTAAACGTGTATATTGTTTAGGCCTAACAGTAACGCGTTAATTGAATGGCATAATCGACAATAGAATAGAATCCGAAAATTGAAAATCAAACCGTATTAATTGTTTTCGCACCGCTCTTGTTTACGTATAGCGGAAAAAGTTGACGATTTTTCGAAATAAATGCGAAATGGCGAAATTGATAAGCCAAAACGTGCGAAAATTGAGTGCCAATTATTTTTTTGATTGATAATAAAAGTTTGAAATTGGCCGGGAAAACAAACCTATAGTAGGTATATATTTTTAGCATGGTGGAACACGCTCTTCATTTAATCGCTTTGAACGATTTCGAAACCGAAATTGGATGGACTTATATGCAATTTGAAATAACTTTTTATGCGTGCGTTCAAATCGTGTGAAATTCGAATAAATCAAAAGTCAATCGAATGAAATACTATTAAATTGACCGGGGAAACCTATATTTAATTTTTATGATTTTCAAACGGAAGATGGTATTCTTTAAGCAAGTCGCATCTACGATTGTAAAGCGCGTAGGTCTATCGCCATAACAATGATAACTGACATTGCATATACCCGTATAGCGTTGCTGCTAGTCTAAAGATGTGTGATTGTTTTCATAAAAGAATGACATTTGGCATGGATCTTTTATATTCGTCAAAGTTTATTTGAAGAATGGGATGTATTTTGATTTTCACCCCTGATTGCCCTATAAGTCAAAGTGTATTTGTTCAAATATTGTTTAAAGCTATAGATGAGTTGACATGTGACGTCAACGCCGGGCAACGAACAAAGCACTGCCAGGCAGTATGCGTGAGCATCTGCAGGGCTTGTGCTTTTAAAATTCGCGCTCAATCAGGCGTGATAAGGCTATTGAATGCTGTAACTGTATGGGCATATTCTTCGCACCTCTAACAACATGTCAGTAGACCAGGTGCTAACTTGTGTTTGTAAACATTGATGTCACCTCATCTATACCTTCACGAGATGAGACAGCAGACGCTATCAGAGTCCACACCATTTACGCTTCCATAGCATCTGTACTGCTCGGTCACCGCGCCGCCGATTCCGTATCCGCATCGCTAATTGGCCTGCTATTCTTAGACATGCGCTACGTCATGGGACTCCCCAGCAGCCAAACGCTGTGTTAAAGGCTTCAACAAGGAATGAAAAAAAAAACGGTTCGGGGTACCCTGCATATCGCGAAATCGACGAATCAGGTGGTCGATCTGATGTTAGAAACGGGTTCCTCACAAAAACACCCCTTAGCTCACTAGTTTTTGAGTGCCTGGAGTGTGGCATGACTTGACAGCAGGAATCGATGATTGAGTCAGCTGATAAGGTAAGAAAAATGCTTGTATGGATCCTATTTTTCACGTTTTTTCGTCTTTTTTTCAAAAATAAGCCTATATTATAAACTAGTCACCTAACTAGACAATTTAGTTAGGAATATTTTGGTGCGAAAATCATTACGATAGGCCAAGTATTTTGTGCAATCTCCATTGTACCGCAATGTACAAAAATCAGAATCAACGCTATCTGACACTGTGTGTACGTGGAGTTTCCCAAGCTCAGCCGATTATGATGTGGTTGATAACTCCCTAGCGCAGTGAAGATTTGCCGTGGATCTGACCGTGATTCAACAATGGCCGGTGCTGTGTGCCAAGACGACACGTAAATGGGGTGAGCGCATCAGACACACATCCTTCCAAAGATTACGGAGGGATTCAAAGACATCAACTTAATTCTCAACTGTCACTTTCATCGACTTCAAGAAAGCCTTTGATTCCATCAATAGGACCGTCATGTTCTCCATATTACGTCTTCCTGAAGCAGTGTTATGTCATCAAAGACCTGAGCAGAAACTAACGACGAAGTGCAGTGATAGTGATAGTGACGGAAAAATTCAGAGCCTTTCGATGTAAACCCCCCCCCCCCCCCCCCAAAAAACAGGGAGTCTGCAGGTAGATGTACTTGCGGTCTTTGTGTAAATTATGGTTCTAATAATTATATTTGCCAAATCACATAATTGGTGTCTGTACGCAGAGGAAAACCCCAATGCGTAGTAAGTAAAGATTCTCTAATCTCTCCTATGGTAAATCCAAGCGAGCGTGAGACTTCCCAAAAAATTTTTTTTTTTTTGGGGGGGGGGGGGCAAGTCCATTGTTCGAGAGCGCGAGAAGAATATAATAATTAGAAAAAGCCAGGTTTCGGTCTATAATCCATGATTGTCATTTGATCTAAATCCAAGATTTTTTTTTTAAGAATTGAATCCAAGATTTGACCTGAGAATGAAACAAAAACCATTCTTCCCTTTTTGATGGATTTTTGTTTTTGCTATTAATGTAGGGAGTTTCTCAGTTTGAGGCTATGTAGCAGCTTGTATTATATATTATGAAGAATGGGTATTTAATACTCACCAACTTAGCCAGGGTGTGCAGGTCTTTTTGCAGAATTTTGTGGTCTTCTTGGGTTTTTATTTCTTATAGATGATGCTGTGTCAGCAAATAAAGCAGGATTGAGGAGTGGATTGTGTCTTGTATGTCGTGATATACAATAAGAATAGTGCCGGGCCCAAAACCGTTCCCTGTGGTACGCCTGATGTTACATTCCCCAGTGGGGAGAGTGTCTGACCATTAACAGACACTGCACTGTTGGCGGAGAGGAAGAGTTGATCCAGCGGAGTGTTGAACCTCTAACCCTAAATCCAACTTGGCGGATAAGAGATGATGGGAACTTATCAAACGCCTTAGAGAAATCTTACAAGATGCCACGTTTGTTCTTTCCACGATGGTCAAGTGTGGTGGCACGTCATGGATGGGAATGTCAAAAAGATGGGTAACTGTGAAGTCGTCTATGAAGCCATGCTGCGAGTCAAGGAGGAGGTTATGCTGGCTCAGATGTTTAGCTACATGGCTCCAAAAGTAATATTGCTCAAGCATTTTACAGCATAGGCAGGTCAAGGAGATTGGGCGATAGTTAGCAGGATATGATTGGCACTTTCTTAAATATAGCTGCTTGTTACAATGGCTGCTCCGCTGGGCCGACTTCTCCTGTGTAGATAAGATGCTGATTAAAGGAAGTCAGGGCAGGAGCTGAGGAGCTCAACAGCAACAGACTTGAGTAATATGGGGGGAATCTCATCGGGGCCGCTGGCCTTTAATGGATTGAGGCGCTGCAGATGGTTTAAGACACCTCTTGATGAGGGATTAACAGATGAGTAAGGTCGGGAGCGGAGATGTCCCTTGGTTGGTTGTATCTGGTTGTGGAAGGCTTGAAGACCCAGACTCAACAGTGTTGGATTAGTGCCTGGGCTTTATCATAATCCGTTGTACATAGTTGGTCGAGTGTAGTGCTGGAATCCCTAGGTTTCAGTTCGCATGAGTTTAACATATGACCAGATGTTTCGGTCTCTCCGTCAAGCTTCTCCATCCACCCATTGAGGTAGTTTAGGTGGCCTGCTTTGGATTTATTTAGCATCTGTTTCTATATTGTCTGAAGTTATGCCATTAGGATGATGAGTTAGACTTTCTTGCAAGACAGTATAGACGATCACGCTCTCCTCATTTCCTTTTGATTAGATGGAGTTATCCATGGCAGGTGTCTTTTGCCACTTTTAAGTTTGGAGGGAACATATTTGGCAATGAGACTTTGGAGTTTATAGCGGATGATTTGCCAGTTTTCACCACAGAATTGTTAGTAGGATCGTTTGAGATGAACTCATTACTAAACTCCTGTGTGTCAGTTCTCAGTTGGTCCATATGTGCTTTATCAAATTTGTAAAACCTTGTACGGCGTTTGTTTTGGGGTTTGGGTTCATGTTTATATTAACGGCACGCCTGTCATGATCTGATATGCCAGGTTTCAATCAACATTGTCAACAAGTTGCGGGAAGTGAGGCATGACGTGACCAACCCAAATCAAGCACGCTATAGGAGACTGGACGTGTGATTTGTTTGGGAGTTGGACCAAAGAATACTCTAACAAAAAAGTTCAAAATTTGGACATGAAACAGATGCGTTTCTGGGATTTGTGGTAGCATGAGACCAATCAATGTCGGCTTAAGTTGTAATCCCCTAACTATAACCAATATGGGATGCGCACGACTGTTTGTGCTTTCAAAGCATGGAGACTGATTTTGATCGTCGTCAATGGCAGTTTTACTCTTACCTGAGTAGCACTGGGCATAATAGTTGAAATAAACAAGGGCTGGAACAAGCAACCAAATTGAAGACTGGCCCCATATTATTGCACACCAGTATCCAAATCGGCAAGTCAAAGAGATATTAGGTTATCTTTTGTTGGCATAAAAACACACTTATCCCCCGTGTGAGTCCCTATCTTTGGGGAAGAAAAACGGTGATGTAATTTACGGCGAAACAATGATGGAAAGTTGGCATAGTGCTGTCAATTTTTGACTCCCAGCCAGATTATGTTCAGGTTATGCTCCTCAAAAACTGCCTGAAAGGCAGCTTGCTAGCTTGTACCTTTCAGACTGTTGCAGTTAATAAAAAAACCATACCCTTTATGCCAGTTTTGCGATTTTTTGGTGGTAAGAAATTGGTTTTAACTGTTGGGATTGGGAGGGTAGAAGTTTGTGGCTGTGTTGGAATATCAGAATTAAGGATCTCTGAAGGATGACAAAACAGAGAATGAGTTTGACAAACAATGGAGCTGGTGGCAAACAAGGTACTGCTAAAATTCGGACACCACACTGATAACATATCCAAGAGAAAGAGTTGGAATTTCACAAAGATGTGAAATTGAGGAGAATATGCCACAACAAATAGGGTGGCACCAAAAAATTGCAAGCATCACAAAGGAAAGCAACCCGGGGCAATTAGCATCTCAGCGGACCTCATTCTACATTATACCACACGGGTAACTATGGTGTTGTTTTTGGCCCGGGGTAGACTCAACTTGGCACTTAAGAGAATAACTAATGAGGAGGTGGTGGATGTTATTAGATTTAAATTTCACACTCCAGTGTGCCATGGCCGTTTGTGAGTAGCTCTGATTACAAAACCGCAAGACTTCCAGTCATCAGTGAAAAGTGAAGTCATTTAACTTTCATTTGCCAAACTCATATAGAGTTTGAATTGAAATAAGGGCAGTAGTCTGCATATCACTATCATGATTTACAAGTTGGTAAGTGGTTTGTAAATTAGTTATGTTGATGTTATACCTAACAATAAGTTTGACTGCCGCATTGGTAATCCATGCATGATGAGTTCTCAAAGAATCGCATGCCATGCCCAACAAATCACGTGGTACCACCAACAAATGTGAGTTAGGTTCAAGGTTTATGCTTTCACATGTGAGTGAACAACGGAACGGGATCAGTTTATAAGATGTATCATGATGCATGTGCAAAACAAGTTTTCCTCAAGGGGTGTATTTAATACCACTAAGGGTATGGCCTTTTCATTGTTACAGCATGAATGAGTTATCAAAACACTAGCATAAATAGATCGGAAATCCAATAGATCCTACCGTATTTAGTCCAGACATGTTTACATTTGCTATGTGTGTATAACTGTCACCTGTATGCATACGTAGCTCTCCCTGTATGCGTGCTACACTATGGCTGAATACGGGAGGACTGGGTGAAATGAAATTACAAAGTGACTCAAAGTCACTCAAGAATACGAAATAACAGTCAAAACCGAATAATATAGATCACTTGGTATCAGATATTGGAGAGTTTAAGAGAGATTTAATCAACTAAATCTTAGAGCAGAGAAATTTTTGCACCCGGTGGCTGTGGACGTCATATCCGATATGTCTAATACGATTATTTTGAACCCAGAACATCCTCCTATTGCAACCTTATCCTCTCTCAAAGGACGATAGTCCACGGACGCTTGGATTACTGTAAAGCGACTTTCTTAGTTGCAGAGTTTAAATAATTTCGCTAAAATGGCAGTTTCCTATTTTGAGCATTTTCAAAGTTCTGTGATGATTGCTTTCTGTATTAGTGACGTTTTACTAAATGCAAAACGGTAACTAATTTTTTTGTTAACATGTAAACATACAGTGTAGAATCGTCTACAAGAACAGAAATTTCGCCACCGAGGCAGATATTAATATCAAATAAAAACCAAACGTATTTGTCCAACAGTCAGGATGCAGCGATGTGGAAATTAAGTCATTGATTTTCTAACCCTGAATAAATTAGCGCCAGTTTCGAGTCGGACCAACGTGACAAAACGTTTCGTCAAAGAAACACGCTTAATTTAACATGGAGATGATACTAAACGCTCTTGTTTTTGATGCTAACTATATTGTTTGGACTAAAATTACTAGAGTAGAGTAAACATAATTAATGAAATTAATATACTGATTTCCAACATGCGAAAATGTTAACCCGGAAAATGCACCACAAAATTTAAAAAATACACGCCCTGCATTTTAAATTGGAATTTTTAAAACAAGGGCCTACCGGCCCTTAATAAAGTGACATTGAAGTGATATGTACAGTAGTATTGACATTAATCTTGTGGTAAACTAATAAAATAAAGCGTGCCCCGGTCAAGCGAATGAAAATACAATAAATTTTATCATTTGAATGTTGGTCGCGTATGGTGATGGCGGTATTGTTGCAGACAAGAGTATTACTTCAGTCTCAACGCATTGTGTTCATCAATGGCATTGTCTCTTTTTATGTTCACTCAACGATCACAGCATCCGACACATCATTGCTGAAATCTTGTATGAGTATCATTGTTCAAATTAAGAGTATCTTCAACAGACATTATAGTAGGCGTCTGTGGAAATCGTTATTCGGTTTAATTATAAGGTGTTAAAACAAAAAATATGTGACCGGTTTGTTAGAAGTTAGGTGTTCTGTTGAAGGGTTTCGGATGGTATAAAAGGGGACCATTTTAGACCAAAAAACATTCTTACACGGTCATCGATTTTTCTGGGGAAAAAATTGCGAAGCTAACGTCGTGTTTTGAAATGGCCGCAGTGCGTGAACTGATGTTGGTGTACTCCATGCGGCACAGCGGGAGTTTGCTGGTGCTGTGCTCAACGATGTAAGAAATGTCCTTGAGCAGGTATCACGGATATTAGCATAACAAAAGGAGTTTGCACGAATTAAAATTGCTTCAGCTTTTGCGGCTTCCCTACCCTATTTCCTCTTTCTCCCTCTTCTTCTCAATCCCTTGTGCGCTGCTGTGGTTGGCCGACCGGGGGGGGGGGGGTGACAAAATTGGGTTTTTTTTTTTTTTTGTTTCTAGGTTTTTTTTTTCATAACTGAGGTACCTAAATGGTCTCAAGATAAATTTTATCCTGACACAATTAAGTTCATAACGCCAACCCCCCAACCAAAAACTTTTTTTAACAAAAAAACAGTTTTAGGCCAGAAAATAAACTGGTCGGCGCCCTGTCATTTCGATATGAAAATGAAAAGCTTGACCTTACTGTGCCACAAAAATGGCCTTATTTTTTGGTCAGACTCTTTGCCCGGTCAAGCGAATGGTTAACGAACTCGGTACTTTTTAAAAGTTTGAAAAAAATTAACAAAATTATTAATGGCCTAACATCCATCACTAAAAAAGGGAGTTCGTCCAAATTTGGTTAGAACTATCCGTAATATACACACAATTCTCCTCGCCTTGCCATCTTCCTTCGCACCGGCTTATATGGGAATATTTTGAGTAAAAAACTAGGCTGTATAGGGCTGACTTTCTGTCTCGCACAGAGTTGACATACTACGATCGCGATTGTATCGGGTTAGAAAATCGACGAAGTGTATACTGAAGCATTAACGCTGCAGACTGACAAACTCAATTTCGATATCCTATACACTAAAGGCTCTCTAAATATTATCGATTGATAACGGGGTGTAATTTAAAGTGGAACCTTTCAGAAAATATGACGAACATTCTCAACAAGAGAATTCGGAAAAGAAGAAAATCAATCAATCAATCTCACCTCAGCATATTAGGAGGTGTAAAAGGAGATATTGTTCGTCTGCAGCCATAGCGACAAGCAGCGATTAAGATTTCTCAACCACTAGATTAGCGAAGGATTTGTTAGCGATTTTGGGATTTTAATTCAATATAAACCTTCACGGAATATAGGCAGACTCATACAATAGATACATGTAACAATCGAAACGATCAATATCATGTTATTAAGTGAACTGTGGCCATTAAAGATGATGCTGTAATACATGCAAGTTAACTACGGAAAGAAATTTCGCGTCCAGGCTTCATGGGTACCGACTACCGGGGACTACATTTCCTTCCAAAAAAGAAATGCGGGATCGGTGGGGGGATGTTGGTACCGCATACACTCAGAGACATATTATTTATAGTGACCATTAAAGTAAAAAGAAAATAAAAAACCTCAATATTTTGTAAAAGGAATTTAGTAAAAGAATCTTCTATTATTACAATGATTCAACAAATTCACACTTAAATTTAAAAGTAATGCTAAATTATAGGTTTACCTTAATTTGAAGAGATTAATTTGAATCGCTACAAAGTAAATGTCGTCAATGAATCTCCATGAGTCCAGCTATTATCAGATGATACTGATCACTCACACGCATACTGTCTTATATTTGACAGCTGCAGATTAGTTGCAGAATAAAAATAAGAAATTATTTCGGAATTCGTGTATGAAGTTGTGAGTTTCACGTCTATCTAACGCCGTATGAAATGATAAAGTGGTAAACGATTATATTAAGGCACATAGCCAATAGGAACGCAAGTGGTATTCCGATATTTTTACAGGGCGTGATTTCCCGATATGACGTTATACAGCCTGTCTAAAAAATGGTACAATCGAAAACCGATTTTTTTTTCAATATTATATCTCAACATAAGTAAGTCATTCTGTACATCATATTAAAGAGAAAAGACCAGGCCTTCCAACATTTTTTGTTTCGTCTCATTTGCTTGTTTCAATCGGGAGATAACTCCAGTTTGCTGCGGAACACAAAAATCGAGTTTGTGCCACTTTCTGGTTGAGTGAAAACGTTGAAAGAATCAGTTAAACATAAGTTGTTGACATTTGATCAGATATGAAATTCTTTAAAAAGGGATTAACTTCATAAAGATACTCTTAAAGATACGAAAACACTTGCGTAATGGTGGAAGATATGAGTAAGTTCTGGCTTTAAGAAAATGTGAATAACATTCGACATACTGTTGTTTGTTAGAAGAGAACCTTGAGCGTACATCAACCTGGAGGAGAGAGTTTTTATGGTATTGAGGTATCATGAAACGCAAATTCCTACCAATACCTTGATACTTTGCTTCGAAGTTTTATTGACTTCAGCAATTAGTAAATGCACAAAGATAGTGCAATATTTTAAACCATTTCTTTGGATTTGGAGTGTTTATTTTGGTTGAATTACAATACTTCTGGCATGCTTTTAACAGATACCAATTTTGTAATAAATTCAAAGCTCGATTTCATTGACGTGCAATAAATATTTTGGTTATTATTTATGAAAGACGATATTTATCATTGAACTGGTTATGTTGACTATTAAAACTTGTGTCAATAAAACTACACTTCCTTTGTTTACTTTAATCTGTGTTGTGTTTTCTTTTGTCAAGTTGCAGTCTTTTGTGAGCTTCAAGACAGCATATGGCATAACTGTGCGAAACAACTCTGCCCATGCATAAAAGTGACAAAATCGATTCTGATGTATCGCACTAAATTGATTATATCTCTGGATTGACAAAAGCGAATAAGATGAAACAAACACCATTGGAAAGCCTGGTCTTTGTTCTTTAATATTGTGCCAAGTAAGAATTACTTATTTTGAAATTTCACATTTAACCAATTTTTTTTCTGATTGTACCACTTGTTTTGAGACAGGCTGTATATAAAGCAAAAATGCTCACAATATTGGTACCAGTGGATAGCTTTGGGCCTTCGTTTTCTATTGGTTCCAACATAAGTACAATAATACCCAGTATGGCGTCACAATGACGTCAAAGTTCGCAAGTTGGAAATATTGTTCATTTCCACAGACACACATCAGTGTATAAAATGCAAAAAAAAAGAGGAAATTTTGCACAAAAAAAGGCAGGAATATTGGACTTTCATGCGGGATTTGGTTCCCCTAATGATGAAAAATGACTAGTTTTATATATATAAACATAATTTTAGATCCATACTATGTACAATATTTCAACAAATGACCTAAGAAAGTGTAGTGCAGTATCGTTTATAGGCGAATAAAGTGCCCCAAGTACATTACGAGCCGCCCATAGATGACGCCACAAACCCTTTATTACTATTCTATCAATTAAAACAACTTGATTTTATAAGAAAATGTATTTTACAGCGGCCCATTATTGCAGAATAATGGGCAGTAAACTGACCAATCAGAAAGCTGTATTTTCAACAATGGGCAGCAGAGGTAATAGAATATTGTATTAAAACTAGAAGTGACTAGTTTTACATATATACTTAGAGCATTTTACTTTTTGAGTCAGTAAAAATCAATTTTCCATCCTATATCCAGTATTTTCATACTCTCCACAACTTTTGACGTCACAGTGACGTCATAATGGGAATGTTTTTAATACCAATGGAAAGCGGTATCCAGGGGGTGGCAACCATCCCTCCTTTGGGAGTTTTGTTACAAAAATGGCTAAGGTAGACGAGAGTTAGAGGCTGCTCTGTAAAAAGATATCTTCGAGCATTTCTGTTAATAAACTCCATGCTTGTAATAATGGGTTGACTTTATTGTAGTTAGTTTTTGTCTTAATATGCAGCTCTAGAATCTGTATCAGAAATGAAGAGAGGGATTTCCCGAATCACACGAAAGTCTATTTTTC
The DNA here is from genome assembly GCA_023653785.1 of Ophioderma brevispina. Lineage (NCBI taxonomy): Eukaryota > Metazoa > Echinodermata > Ophiuroidea > Amphilepidida > Ophiodermatidae > Ophioderma > Ophioderma brevispina. The sequence goes on from JAMKCH010026988.1 coordinate 23,281, forward strand.
TGTCTATCTGTCTGTCCATTATCGGAAGAGATATTACTTCTTTGCAATAATTCACACCAGTGAGCAATAATGACAGTGATGCGAGTGGGCTTTTAGGTACGTGAAAGTGACCTATTTGGAGGTTTCTTCATGTAACTTTATAAAATCAATACTAAAAGTCGTTGACAGTTTGACGCTGTACTTTTAGTAAAACAAGGAGTTAATATAATAATAATATATATAAATTTGGTACCAAATGTACCTTTCATTTCGCTTTTATCCCGCCACGTAAGCACGTTGTCTTCATATTCATTGTCGGTGCAATCTTACTATGCCCAGTTGCGGTATTAGGTCAATTAATTCTTAAATTTGTTTTACACCAAATTCCTCCTTTATTTAAAAAAGTTAATAGACGAAAAAACAACCCACCACGTAGAGCTCAGCAAGTTATAGTCATTTTCTCGCCAGTAGTTATTAAACCCTATATCATAACCAGTAATATAACTTAAAAGGACACTGGCACATTTTGAAAAAATATTGCGCCCTCTATATTTTTCAAATTGTGGATTGTGCGTTTGCGTGGTTGTAAAGTCATTTATATACATTAACCCTCCACGGGAATTATTCAGCCAAATAAGCGCGCTATGGGTAAACAGAATTAATGTCGCCGCCTACATTAATTCATCAGACGACGCGGAAAGGGCGTGTAACACAGAAAACACATGCCAGAGTTGATTCTCACGGCATGCACATTATTTGACGGGTCTGTGACCATTGGTGGTTATATCAATGAGTACGAGTCCTTATTAATATTTATGTAATAAGACACATTTTTGATTAATGTTATACGGCAAACTTAAAAATTAGCCTACAAATTTACCCGGATGTCTTTAGCCTCGTCCCGATCTGGCTTTTGGGTATTTATTTTTTATGGTGTACACGAAATCTCTTTCTTCCAATGGCCTAGACTATCATTTGTGAGCACAATTGAAGAAATATATATTTTTTCTGTAAATGTGTGCATTGCCGCTTGTAAGTTATAAGAGGGTGCCGTGTGACCAGGATTTGGGCTATTTGCATGAGACTTTTTTAACGCTAACGATTTTTTGCACAAGATTTTATGATAATTTCCTAATTATCAGTTGCGCATATTTTTTGTAAAGAAGTCAATCTCCATTCCGGTTATTATACTAAGCATAATAGCATTCTGCGCTGGGTGGTCGGGAAAATATGACCTAAGACCGAAGACCTAAGACCAAAGACCTAAGACATAAGACTAAAAATAATTAAGTCCGTAGATTTAATTGATGTCTATGTCTTCGGTCTTATGTTTCCAGACACCCGATAGGGTTTCTGGAAACAAAGACCTAAGACTAAGACTAAAAATTACTTAGTCGTAGAACAAATCGATGTCTTATGTCTTCGTCTTGTTTTCCAGATCCGTGTGTGGGTGTCTGGAAAACAAAGGACCTAAGACATAAGACTAAAATAAATAACTTAGTCTATAACCAACTCGATGTCTTATATCTTCGGTCTTTGTTTTCCAGATCCGTGTGTGGGTTTCTGGAAACAAAGACCTAAGACATAAGACTCAAAAAATAGTCTTAGAACAAAATCGATGTCTTATGTCTTCGGTCTTTGTTTTTTCCAGATCCGTGTGTGGTGTCTGGAAAACAAGACCTAAGACATAAGACTAAAAAAATACTTAGTCGTAGAACAAAATCGATGTCTTATGACTTCGGTTTTTGTTTTCCAGATCCGTGTGTGGGCGTCTGGAAAACAAAGACATAAGACATAAGACTAAACAATTACTTAGTCGTGGAACAAAATCGATGTCTTATGTCTTCGGTCTTGTTTTCCAGATCCGTGTGTGGGTTGTCTGGAAAACAAAGACATAAGACTAAAAAAATACTTAGTCGTAGAACAAAATCGATGTCTTATGTCTTCGGTCTTTGTTTTCCAGATCCGTGTGTGGGTGTCTGGAAAACAAAGACCTAAGACATAAGACTCACAAAATACTTAGTCGTAGAACAAAATCGATGTCTTATGTCTTCGTCTTTGTTTTCCAGATCCGTGTTGTGGGTTTCTGGAAACAAAGACCTAAGACATAAGACTAAAAAAATAGTCGTAGAACCAAATCGATGTCTTATGTCTTCGGTCTTTGTTTTCCAGATCCGTGTGTGGGTGTCTTGAAAACAAAGACCTAAGACATAAGACTCAAATATGACAGATATAAAATGAGATCAATGTCAATCACTCAACCAATTAATCATTCATTCCATCTATCAATCTTCCACTATTTCATTACTTCAAGACTAAAAAAATACTTAGTCGTAGAAATAAATCAATGTCTTATGTCTTCGGTCTTTGTTTCCAATCCGTGTGTGGGTGTCTGGAAAACAAAGACCTAAGACTCAAATATGACAGATATAAAATGAGATCAATGTCAATCACTCAACCAATTAATCATTCATTCCATCTACAATCTTCCACTATTTCATTACTTCAAGACTAAAAAAATACTTAGTCGTAGAAATAAATCAATGTCTTATGTCTTCGGTCTTATGTTTCCAGATCCGTGTGTGGGTGTCTGGAAAACAAGACCTAAGACATAAGACTCAAATATGACAGATATAAATGAAATCAATGTCAATCACTCAACCAATTAATCATTCATTCCATCTATCAATCTTCCACTATTTCATTACTTCAAGACTAAAAAAATACTTAGTCGTAGAAATAAATCAATGTCTTATGTCTTCGGTCTTATGTTTCCAGATCCGTGTGTGGGTGTTTGGAAAACAAAGACCTAAGACATAAGACTAAAAAAATACTTAGTCGTGGAACAAAATCGATGTCTTATGTCTTCGGTCTTTGTTTTCCAGATCCGTGTGTGGGTGTCTGGAAAACAAGACCTAAGACATAAGACTCAAAAAATAGTCTTAGAACAAAATCGATGTCTTATGTCTTCGGTTCGGTCCTTTGTTTCCAATCCGTGTGTGGGTGTCTTGGACAAAACAAGACCTAAGACATAAGACTCACACAAGTCTTATAACACATCGATTTTTAAAATTTTTATTTCAAATAAAATTACATGTTATGTCCTACTATTATGAGCATTTTTATGGAAAATTCCTTCGGAAAGTGATTTTTTTCTTTTTTTGGCGGGAAAGTGTCTGCGCATCATGGACGCCGCATTTTGAATCTATATAGCCGATTTTTTTTCTGTTATTGTCGTGTTGCCTATGTCCGCATCAATGACCATGTTTTTGGTAAAATATTCCCGGAATATTCAACGTCAAGTGTTTCTCTATGAGGTTTCCACTTAGAGCCCCGTTATATCCCAACCTTAGTGCAATAATATAATAATAATAATAAATCGCCTAATGTGACCGCTCACATGTATAGCGAACACGCGTCTTACAATACTTACAATATGAAATTAATATACACATGACTACAGAAAAAGAAAAAAGTTAACAACATTTTAGGCATCATGAAATAAGCATGTTTTTCAGGAGCCGTTTAAAGACACGGTGGAAGGTGCCTCTTTAATTTTAACGGCAAGTTTGTTCCAGAGCCTAGACCAATGACGTTGAATAATTTCTCTACGCTTGGTACGAGGTGTAACATCAGAAGAAGACCGCAGTCTTCGTTTGTACCATCAGAATTAGTTTCGCACACTACCATTTAACCATCTAGTCAGGTATGACGGCACCTGCCCGTGAAAGATTCTTATACTTAGAGCAGGAGCAGAATACATAGGGGCCTTATTTAAGGAGTTCGTTTTTACCTCCCAACTACAGAAATGTTTGACACCTTTGGTAGTTAGTATGGACCCTCTACACTAATGTAGGTAGTTATACTCTCAATCTGGTTATCACTTTCAGTAGGGGCTAATTTAAGTTTTCACAGAGGGTCAAACTTTTAAAAATTCCCCAATCCTGTTTAAATGTATGCCATATGTCCATCTAATTGTAAGGATTCCAAAAATTATAGTCTGTACCATATACGACCATTTTTATTTGAGTTATAGGGTAAAAATTCTAAAATGGTAAAAAAGCTCAATCTCAATTTTACAGGGGTCAACATTAAGTTACATTTTAAATACTTGCAAATTATTGCTGGGGTAAGAGGACTCCCAAAATTATCGTTTTGATTATGGTTTTAAATGTTTACTTACGAGATAAGGGCAAGAAGTCACGCCAATTGGATTATGTTTGTCCTATAACCTATTTTGTCCATGACATGCATAACTATACATTGCAGATGTTACAAAACTATTCCTTATTTTGAACATTTAAGCTAAAATGAATATTCTTTTATTTGTTAACAAATTTGGAGCCCCTTCTGAGTCGACCCCTGTCAATTAGAAATTGACTTTTTTTAACCATTTTAGCCATTTTTATCCTAAAACTACTCCCAACCAATGGTCATAGATGGTACAAACTTATACATATTTGGGAATCCTTATGCTAGAGACAATAAATGGCAGACATAGCAATACCATCTGTATCTAAACAGAATCCCTCTGCTCATGCTAATATGATTCAAGATTACAATATTGCATGCATAAATCGCAACTTCACTATCATTAAGAGTATATTAACCTGCATGTAAATATACATGTCACTATAATTATTACAGCAATATTAGCACATTTTTTTGAAGAGCGCCCCCAATTGATTTTTTTTTTTTTTTTTTTTTTTTTTTTTTCCAAATTTGATATTTTGCACAGCTATGTTGGTAATTGTCTAGAAAACTACACCCGCGAACGAGAAATGCTAAGAAATGCTTATTTATCATAAATGAGCGATTTGTGTAATTAGAATGGGATCCTAGATTGTACTTACGGCAGAGCTGAATGCTAAGGTTACGTCCGTCCAGGAATGAAATATTTGCCACCTCAAGGAAAATGACCCCTAACTTGACTTGCCCTGAACCAATAAAACAACGAATGGATTGCGCCGCTAGATAGGCTAAATGACGCTATTTCCCGGATATTTCATATTGGCCAAAGCCCTTTCCAGCAGCCGTTGAATTATTATGGCGGATCCCCGATAATAATTATTCTAGTTACCAAAAATCCTTCGTTTGCCGACCCATGGACATTGTAGAGCCTTAACCGTACAAGGTTATAGCTTTACAGCCAGTTACAATGCAACCGTGTAAAAAATCTCATTTGAAAATTGGGGGCGCTCTTCAACAAATGTGCCTAATATTGCTTTAAGGGCAACGAGAGATTTAACTTAACAGGTGTCCCATAAAATACGAAATTCAGATTTTTGAACCAATGTAAAGCTTTTTATCAAAAATCGTCCATTGTAAAGGATAGCTGAAAAATATTTCTTTGGTACAAAATTGTGAAATTTCTAATTTCGTATAGGCGCAAATATAAATCAGCCTATGTTTTTTTTATAATGAAATTAAGCAATGAAAATCAGCCTTTTGTTTTCATTTCACGGGTTTTCTGGAAACCAAAGACAGGTAAGAAACTATTGGGGGTCATCTATATGAAATCACTATGACCCAATTATATTTGGGAGCCCCTATAAATCTCTTGACACCTTTATGCAGCAATAGAATCAATATAAGAGTTATTTGATACACCATGACCAACTGGTACAAATCAGAAACAGATGAAGCAGCTTGGTTATTTGCTCATATGCTACATGATTATTATGTCCTTTGCAATTAACCAGAAAGACAGAATACGGATCTGTATATCATGTGTGTGATTATCAACCCACTCCGCCGGGAAAAAAAAAAAAAAATCAAATGAGATTCTACATAATAAGAACAACAGAAATTATCAGATTCATTCAGCGATAAGTCCGACTTTTGCCCAAACTCTTATCAATATTTGATATCATTTTGTGTCTCTCTCTGTTGGTTGTGTTGGTTCAAATTTGAGTATTCATCAGTATCATACTATAATTTGAGCTCTAATGTTGTTTGTGGGTATGTTTGATATTCGCCAGGCTCCGTAAGATTTCGCTCCACATGCGCCAAATTCACTGAAAGGTGCGTGAGGATACCGGACGGGTTAGCGCTAATATTTGGACGAAATCCGTTCAGCAATGACTGAAAAATCAACGAAAGATGTGGCTCGGTTGACTATGATAAATTACCATTTGTTGTACGCGTTACTAAGCAGGCGAGTTGCGTGGGGCGTTGCGCAAGGGTGGTTACGCGCGGCAACCATTTGTTTGTACGGTTACTAAGCGGCGCGTATGCGTGGAGCTTGCGACGGGTGGTTACGCGTAGCCAAAGGACCGATACGCGTGAAGGCGCTATAAGCGGTACGCAAATAACTTACAGGCTCTTATGGGGAAAGAAAGAAATTGTTATGTTATTGACTTTGATTGTCGTAGGTATGGATACTATACGGTTTACCCCACGCCCCCACCAGGGTTTGAAAAAAAAAATATACGGAAAATTACGGGGTGAAATATTGACGTGTTAATATTTAGTAAATAGAGAACTTATAGGCCTAAGCCTACCGGATATGCCTGCAAACTTACGATGAAAACAAAATACGACTACGGGATGTTGTGACGGGGGGGTGGGGCATACATGGAGGAACTTTATGGGCGTTTGAAGGAGTTATGAGTGAAAAATAGGTGAGAAACCGGGAACTACAGCTTACCCCAGGAGGAGGAGGCCGACTTTTGATTTTAAAAAAGTACACCAGGACCACACACTTATACGCGGATTAATATGAAGTGTTATTGATTTAAACAAATACGAGAAAAACTAAAATATACGGAAGTTATATTTTTTTTCATCTAAAATTAATTTGGTTACTTTCTTGCATGGCAAATGCATGGAAATTATATATGATATGATAGGTACGGGAATTTGAGGTATTAAAAGTGGTTAAAAATACAAAATTGCGGACTCGGGGATTCATTCCTAAAGTTCGGGGATACGGGTTTGGTGCCGTTCTGGATAGTGTGTCACTTCTTCAGTGGATCGCTTCAGTTTCAGTGATCGCTCCCGTTTTCACTAAACTAGCGCCGGCAGCCCGCGCGAAAGCGCGGGCCCCTCCGCTAGTGATTACCAACAGGCGTGTCTCCTACCAACCGTGGCTTTGCATGATGGAGCTGAGGATTTATAATTGCATCTGCCGATGTTTACATATCTTGGAAATCTTGGAAATGAGAGCTAAAAACTAATCCCAAGGCCATTAGCAGCATCAATAAATCATGGTCTATCCGTTCTTCCGAACAGGGAGTTGGCAGATTGAACTGGGAGCTTTTTTTTTCAGTCGATTTTAGTTTGCACTGAGAACATTAAGAACACCCTTGCCAATGAGAACATTAAGAACACCCTTTTGAAGGTTTAAGTGTCTATGTGGACAATTATGGAATCAATCAGCGCAAAGTCTCCCTTCTTTATGCTCTTTATGTCTTCCACAGAAGACCTCAATTTTGCGACCACCTACGCTTTCATTGCTATGTTGGCCCCACGAGAGAGTTTATGTCCATTAATCCTTCTACTGAGCACTTTTGGATTAGGCTTTCTGAGATACTTTAGATTCAGCGGGTGTTGATCTAGGCGGTGCCTGCAGAATTTTGCCAAGTTGAACCAGATCTTATTTTCAGCAGAGGGGTCACTCCCCCAAACCCAAAACATATTTGACTCCCTAAGTAACATGCAATGAATCAGTTTTACTAATGAGGGGACACTTCTAAAATAATGGTCATATGTCGCAAAAATACCACATAGAGTAAAAGTTAGAGTATTTTTGTTAAAATTTAATTATTTAATTAGTGGTTGTAGACCTTTACAGAAAAAACATCAAACTGGTGCCAATATCATTGTCTATCAAAACTTTTATAATAAACCCACTAAATTTGAGGAAAGGTTATGATGGGAGTATTTATGCAATAGCAAAATTTACGATTCCAATTGACTTGTGGAGTCCGGAAGTCGGAATCAAAACCAGGGATCCAGCCCACATTATCTGGACTCGGACTTGGACATTGACTCTGTACTCAGACCTTGTGGACTCGGACTCAGGCATCATCAACTCGGACTCGACGCTGATGAACTCGGACTCGGCTTCGGTCTCGGACTTCCATAAGTCCGGACTCCGCGCCAACACTGGCTAATATCTTCCTTTTTCTGAGATATAGAATATAACTTTACCGGGCAAACAAAATAACATCTTTTATATTTCGGTAGCATTCTGATCGCCCAAAACTACCAAGGTATCGTGTTGGCTATCTTTGTTGTGAAACGGTCGCTATCCCTGCTATCAAAGCGTGGCGTGCTTTGCAGTTGTATCTGAATGTTCTATTGAATCAGAAAACCTTTCTGAAATTCCACTGTTCTCTGAGCAACAGAGAGAGCATCTTGAGGAGAGTGAGATTCCCGGATGTTCTGTGCTTTGCAGATAATTGACGTGGGACAGCTACTGGGGTGTTGCGTCTTCTCCAGTTTTGTTTTGAGGAAGCGGATTGCATGGTTGCAGGGCTATGCAACTGCGTATTTTTTTTTTTTGTGTTAAAGCGGATAGAAGAAGAAAGAAGTTTCATTAGAAGCTCCTGCACTTTGAATAACAGCGGTGACCCTATTAAGATGGCTAGTTACTGCCTATGCTGGGCTGGGAGACATTCAGATTGCTGGTTGGTGATTGCTACTAGAGCCCTGTTCAAATTCGACAATTATGAATCTTAATGCTTCTGACGAGATTTCAAGGTCGGAATCTATTTCATCTGTTGAAGGTGGAAGTGATCTGTCACCTCGTAAAACTGGATGGTACAACCAGTGCCTCTGATCTGTCTAAGTGCTCAATTAGAAACGTGTTTAGACGTGTTTCTTGATGCTGGTCAGCTTCCACACATCTGCTGAATTCATTACATTCTTGAGGTGCGGAACTGCTTGAGAATCCTCAGAGCTATCAGTAGTTAGAATCTGAGATGATATAGGTTTTCTGGAGGACGCCACCCTCCTAGTGAATTGAGAAGACAACGATTGTCTTAGTTCCTGTCCACGATACAAGTGGTCGTTACTGTGGATTTCATAAATGAAATCGTTGAGTACAGTACTTTTATTAGAATTGCCAGTATTACAGGTGGTTTGTACTTTTGACCAAGGCGTGAAGCTTTATCCTGAATGTCTTGTGATGATGTTTGCATATGCTTTGGTTACTTTTGGGTGCCACTTTTAGTGTAACAGCTGTCTGGGTTGACCTGGACATTGGGATCTGATGATTGCCATTTTAAATCACATGATATTGCGGCGATGGTATATTCTAGGACTGTATTTATTTGAGTCTTACTCTGACTATGAGGACCCTGAGATTGGTTGAAAATAATCTTCGTATAATGTGCCCTTAAGATTATTACATCATCAGAAGATTGAACACATGGGACAATTGTTCATCAGAAATATCCTTGATGTTAGCTGTATAAGATGCTTCATTGCGTATAGTATTCTATGCGGAGGAAGGATATGATCAGAGGTTGTGTGACTGTCGAACACTGTCCTCAAGTGATTTTCGGTTTGCTCTGCTTCTCTGATCCTGGAATAGTATTCTGGTCGTAAGACGATGCAGAACAATTCAGCCGATCATTTGAGGTACACTGGTTTTTGCTTTCAGTAGAACCAACCCCCCTTGTGGTTGTGACACGGTGATTAGATGCTCTGCTTCTGGGGAAGGAAGGACACGTGGGGTGCCTCTTCCCGAGTCAGGTAGCTTGGAGGGGATTGGAACTTTCCAGGGCTTCTGTAAATATCAGTAAGAAGAAATACCTTTCTACGATTATTCAAATTATTGGCCAAGTTAGAATTTATAATACAAAGCTTTTTTCCATTAGAATGAATTAATTAATCTCTTTGAAAAGTAGTCTTGTACAGCAGTTATTTTATCCATTGCATGAGATTATACAGGGTGTTCCCAGAATGATTAGTACCCATCGATACCCAAAATGTATTTATTTTTTTTTCCATAGAAAATCAATAAACATTAGGTAAGATGGTTTAAATTTCACACTTCATTATACTGTAACTGTTTAAGAATTTGGAATAGCTGAAAAAATCAGACTAACCCAAAGTTGAAGAATCAACTCAATTGTGTTATGAGGTGCTGATTCATCCTTTGGGCAAAGTGAAAAAAAATAAATGGCAATGTGTGTGTTACCCCCTCGAAGTTACCACCTTTTTTGGCATACATTAGCATCTGTTGGAAATCTCGTATTAAGCTCTTGATACTTTTGATTTTGGTACCATAGATAGCTATGGTCCATTCTCTTTCCCTTGATTCCAAGATAAGTACCAGCATGCCCTTTATGGCATTCACAATGACGTCATAAAGACCCATTAGGCAGCAAATAATGCAATTTCAGGAAAACACAAGTGCAACAATAGGCGAAAATTCAATTTGCAACCAAAATATTCGGACTATCAGATTTTTAAGCTGGTTTTGGTTCTAAATAATGGCACAAAAGGACAGTTTTATATACATCACAGAGGGTTTTTTAGGCTTACTCTGCAGAAAAGTACCAAAAGAGAATAGGCCTAATGCTCGTGTGGCAACCACTGAGCTCTACTGTCTATAGCGAGGTTATGACATCATTTTGACGTCTCGTACGGCATCATATAGTAGTACTCATTTTGGTATCGAAGGAAAAAGGAGGACCACGCTCTCTATGGTACCACAATCACACGTTTTGAGTGTTTAGTAACGAATTCCCGAAGGGACTAAGCTGTTGTTAAAAAAAGTGCCAGGAAGAGGGTATTAAAAGTACACATTACATTTTTTCATTAGCCCAAAGGATTTGAATTGAAATCGCACCTCTACACAAATGAGGTATTTTCACTGGTTAGTCCGATTTTCCACGATTCAAAATTTCTTATGAAAGGTTACAGTTACAGTATAATGAAGTTGGATATAAACCAGCTTACCTAATGGTATTGATTTTCTATGGAAAAACAATAAAAACATTTTTGGGGTATCGATGGGGTTACTAATTCATTCTTGGGACACCCTTGTATTAACAAAGGAGCCCTACGGAATGGACGGAAATATTAATCGTGAAGTGAAAAAGAGCAAAGGACACCCACACCCCTGCGAGATTCCATAGCCTAAGAAACATTCGTAAATTGGAAATGGAAGAGCATTTAGTAATATTGCATTCAAATGGTCTACCCTTAAAAATAAATATAAAATTAAAATCGTTTTCTGGGCAGTCTTCAAATTGTCATGACTACAATTAAGACTGTTGTTAGAAAGCATCCCAAGCTTTCCATTCAAATTAATAAATTGGAAGTGATTTGGCATTCAAAATAAGATGGTGGCCCGTCAACACAAAGGTGGACGACGAAGTAGAGTAGTTTCAAAAATGGGCAACAGTGACAGAAAAAAAAAGCCGCCCAACTCCAAAGACACCTTCAAGAGGACATGAAGAGACCACCAAAAAGGCAGGATCAATGCAGTTCAACCTAAACCACCCATTCTGTCGAGTTTTAAAACAGCGATCTTCAGAAAGGAAGAAGTGCCAGTGCTCCAGTACCAATCGCATCCTATAACTAGTGTGGAAGAAATGACCTAGAACAACCCGGCCTACTACATGAAGTTTATTGGAAATTGTGAGAATACCGCATTCCTGTACTGTGAGCTGCCTTAGGCCGTCACACAAATATTCTAGGGGTAACCTCGGAATGGGTATTTTCGCTCAAGAACCATCCAACTACCTGACATAAACCACTATTATCGACCAATCCCTTCAGAAGGGTTCATGGAAATCAATATCAGATGTGTGGAACACACAGAGCACTAACTGAAATGCTCCAAGATTGCCACTTGTGACAGCATGGCTGGACCTGAAAAATGCATACGGTACTGCCACACAACCTTGTACATTTTGCTTTAGAGTGGTAATCATGTTTCCATACCAATTAGGTAGATTGATATTTTAAATACTATGATGAGCTGTTTCATATGTGTCAAAACACTTAATGTACAACTGACTGGATCCAGTGCATTGTAGGAGTCTTCCAAGGCTTTCCACTCTCCTAATTCTGTTTTCTGACTTGTCTTCAATCGTGTCTTGATATCTTTAGAACCAGTCCAAATACCTCGGGTACCGCACGAGTGGACCTGACATCATATCATCTGCCAAAAGCTACGCAATGACCCGACCCTCATAGCTAAGAGTCCAGAATGATGCCAAGGACACACACACGCAATATGTTGGCATACGAACCTGCTTAGAACTAGACGGACAGCAGATTGCTTATCTCCGCATTCAACCCATGTGTTTTTCCTCGGAATGCTGATCTATATCGACCAAGACATAGTATTAAGAACAAAGGAAATGCCTCACCTGACTAATAAAAGATGTAGATGAGGAAGACCTGTTTGGTCTACCTTTACGGATGTGGGGAAACAAGGGCATGTTGAACCGGGAGTCTGTCATACAGGTCCGACCCCTACTGGAAAAAAAATCTGTCATGTCTGGATGCAGAGCTGCTGTCTTTCCCCCCTCAACGCAATTCATGATCAACTTCCCTCCCGTGCCAATTTTCTGAAGCCGTGGAGCAAGACCAATCTTGGACTCTTCAGGCAGATGGAGCTACAAGCAACTCCTGGAAGTGGAATGGTTTAGCGCTCACAAAACCAGGTTTAACCCGCCATGGTCCAAAGCCCAGAGATCCAAACACACTAATCTAGACAAAAAGATACTACATAAGGTGAATTTTCCCTACTACTCTCTTAATGCAAAAGAGTGAATTTCACTCTTATAGAGTGACTACAAAGCCCACTCCAAAAAAGAGTTAAATTTCACACCTTTCAAAGAACCTTTTGTGGATCAAATTTTCTACTGATAATTTACAAAATAATACAACTTTATTACTTTTTAAATGATCAAGAGTAAATGAAGACATATTCCTTGAAGGGTATGGAATTTCACTCTTTGCAGAGTGGGCCCTGTAGTCACTCTATAAGAGTGAAATTCGCTCTTTTGCATTTAGAGAGTAAGTCACCTTCACAGAGGGAGATATATCAGGAGTGTTTATCTTTAAAAAAAATAGGCTCCGAAGGTGACAGGGCTGGTGTTCTACCAATGAACTATTCCTAACAGTGTCATAGGATACTGTGTATAACAACAATTCCGGATCCGAAACTTTATTACAAAGTTGTGATTTTCTATATGAAGCAAATCGATTTGAACTTAGCTATTTCACACAGTGATTAGTATGTGGACATTGAGGGCACAATCCTGGAGAAATCTCTGAGTCAGCCTTTTTATAAGGTAATAAATGGATTAGGTTAACTTACATATTCACAGCCCAACTTGTTTAACTCCTTTCTCGTCTCATCAATGAGATCTGCCCGTTCCATGGTCGAAAGAACCTTTAACACGTCATCCAGTGTTGCGTCTGGCTGTCGGTGATGCCATAGTTTGATTATTTCTTCGGTTTTGTTGGCGTTAGGAGTTCCCGTTATAACCTTCACATCCTCATTACTCAAATCTGTGTGCAAAATAAAGCACAGGTGAGACTGAATCAAAACTCACAGAATAGTATCAAATATGGATTTTTGTCAAGGCGGTTTCAAAACTCTTTACGCTCGGTTGCATCTTGTTTCTATTGTTTTTAACAATTAAACTCAGTTCGTCTGCCACGAGCTGCCGTTCAACCGGCTACTGAAGTTTGAAGCCGCCCCAAGGCGTGCGGGCTGTTCCCGGTAATTTAATTAGAATCGGCACGAACACGTTTATTTCGTTGATTACTAAAATAAAAACGAACCAGTTGTCGGACGATGCTTTGCACCCACCAAGGTGAAAATGCCATATTAAAAAAATATTAGAACAGTGCATTATTGCTGGGTTAAAAACTCGTCATAGCAACTACGAACATATACGGGCCCACGGTATGTTG